>JAVJIF010013796.1:0-90107 GCA_038442645.1 Agave tequilana
GACACTTCCCACTACAACTCTCAGAATGCTTATTCGTGATATTAGAATGTGTCATATGCGAGATTTATGAAGAAGAACTACTCGTGTCAACTTGAGGGGGAGTTTACGTGGCTGTACTCTTTTTTCCTTATTATGATTTTCCCCACAGGGTTTTCCAGGAAAGATTTTTAGAGATTGAACATGTATACAGAAATGGTGTAATCTTTTTTTCTTCGCTATAATTTTATCCCAATGGGTTTTTCTAGTAAGGTTTTTAATGAGACATCATAAGTGGTGGGCATCTAAGGGGGAGTGTTGTAAATAAATGTATATGCCCACCTATTAGCATAGTAAAATTTACTATGCGATGACACATGCATACAAATAGTGACTGCATAATACCCAAAAGTTTTTCTATAAATAAGCTCTTCCTAATTCATTTCAATATACACTTCAGAAATCAATAAGAATTCCTACTTCTATTATGTCTCTAGAATTCTCTATTTCGGTGTTATAATTTCTCGGGTTTTACAACACATTAACATTATTAATTATTTAAGGGCATTTTTTTCCTTCGAAAATTGACATCTTCTCAGATTCCAAAAATCGACCGAACATGCCACATCAGCGGCGAGGCGGTTGACCCCACTAGCGTCGTGCCCGCGTTGATGGGATTGCTTCATCTTGGGTTGGCAACCCTAGATGAAGTAAAGCAAATGTAATGCTTTGTCCGGGGTGTCCAACCCCAAAAAAGGAATTTTTTTTTTTAGTTTTGATTTGTCCGAGGTTGCCAACCCCATACGAAGCAGACCATTCTGCTTCGTCCGGCGTTGGCAATCCTAGACAAATCAAAAATTATTTTTTTTAAAAAATTTTTGCTTTGTCCAGGGTTGCTAACACTGGACAAACCAATTTTTTTAATTTTTTTTTCATTTTTTCTCTCCCCTCTCCCTCTCCCTCTCCCCTTCTCCTCTCCCTCTCTCCTCCTTTAAGGCACCCATCGGGCTTTTGGCGGTGGTGACAAGACCGCCGACATCGATTAGCCCTGCTAAAGCTGGGCTCCTGCTGTCGTTGCAGGGCTGCGACGGCAAGGAGGGCGACGACGGAGGTGAGAACCCTCCTCATCGTAGCCCAGTAGCGATAGCAGCAGGGTTGCTGGCCGTCGTTGTTGTCATTGCCGGCCTCGCCGCCGCCATGACCTGATGGATGTTTTAGAGGGGGGAGAGAGAGAGAGAGAGGAGAGGAGGAGGAGGAGTAGAGGAGGAAAGAGGCATTTTTTCTTTTTTCTTTTCTTTTTGCTTTGTCTGGAGTTGGCAACCCCAGACAAAGCTTAGTTATTTATTTACATAATTTTTAATTTGTCCTGGGGTCACCAACCCTGGACAAAGCACACTTGGGCAAGCCCAAGTGTGCTTTGTCCGGGTTGACATCCCCAGACAAATAAGTACACAGCCAAATCTCGGACGAAGTAAAAAATTGACCCCGACAACGTGAGTGTCACGTGGAGGGGCGTATTGTCTCGTCGCCAACGTGGCATGTCAGAGGTAGGTTTTTGAAATTATTTATTAAATAAGTGTTTTCTTTTTGAAAATGCCCATTGTTTAATGTTTGAAATTAGATAATGGGCTGTGCTCCTGCCTGACTCAGACAAGCCCATGTCTTATGAGTTGGACTCGAATGGGCCCAAGTCAATTTTTTCTTTTGTTAAGACTCAAGAGAGAAAATTATGCCAGGGTATCAAGAAGGAGAAAATGCCATGTCCATGTGTAAATAAATTGTTGGTAGATATCCAAAATCCAACTAATTTCATTCTGATAACAGTACTTTGTGAGATACATGTATATTTCTTCACCGATGTTATATACAAAGTAAAATTAAAAAAAAAAAAAGAAGAACATACAAAAAAAAAATGACACTATGAACAATATATAATATTATTTTATGAGGTAGACTTGTGTAGTTCTAAAAGTATTAGAGTCTAAATCTTTTTCACTCAAATACCAAAATCTCAAATACCAAAATCTGACATTCAAATACAAGATGCACTCCATCGTAGTCGATCTATATTATTTAAAGTAATTAAAAATAAAAAAATCAAGTGTTTTGAATACTTTTTGCCTATCCATCAAGCGGCGCAAAATGGACAGCCGAAAAGTAGTGAGTTGGGTAGATCTGTATCTTTA
Source organism: Agave tequilana (assembly GCA_038442645.1). Lineage (NCBI taxonomy): Eukaryota > Viridiplantae > Streptophyta > Magnoliopsida > Asparagales > Asparagaceae > Agave > Agave tequilana. The sequence continues at coordinate 2,163 of JAVJIF010013796.1, forward strand.
GACATACAAATTCTCGATCCGGTCATTTGATCATGATCTAAACATTTAAAAACTAATATAATTCAATTTTGTTAAGTTTCAAATGTTCTATACCATTAAACTAATTAACTCATTATTTATGCCGTCCGTTTTTCATTACTTGATGCATGAGTAAAAAATACTTAAAATAGTAGATTTTGGTTTATACATACTTGTAATATATAAATCAACTTCAACGGAATAGACCTTATATGTATGATTGTATTTGATTAGGAAGGATCCGGGCTCCAATCCTTCTGGAACTACACAAGTCTATCACTTATTTTATATTGTAATTGTTTATTCTTCTTTTTTTAATAGAAAAGTCATTGGGCATATCTGGAGTTTCACAAAAAGTTTTTAATGAAATATCTTTGAAAGAGAAGATACAACATAAACGAGTAAAAAAGAAGAATACAAAATATGTAAGACTAGAAAACCTGTAAAAGTACAATCATAGTAGGCTCTCCGACGATAAAAAAGCCCTTGTGTGACAGTTATAAGAGGAATCACTTAGGTCGTGATTGGATGCATACCGCCACGTATCATCTTGATGCGATTTTTCTGTCAATATCACTATCGTATTTTGAATCCATTCGTGAGAAACATCGCTCAATATTATTTGGGTAAATTACATAAATACTACTGAATTTGATGTAACTAAACTGTTACTGTTGGATATGACAGAGCATAGAGATTTGTTTTGGCTGATTTCATTAGAACATGAGGGTTTTGCTACCACAATAACACCAAGAAAGGTTTGGTCCTGCATTTGCATCCAATCCAACTCACTTGAAAGACTGCAAGCCCCATCAAAAAGGAAGAATAACAACCATAAACAAACTTAACTCCAATTTAAACAGAAACTTAAAACACCTACTCCATTAATAACTTCTTGAAGTTATATTAATTTACAATTAACAACACAAAACCAAACAACATTTTTTCAGAGTAAACAAAACAACAATGACTAACAACATTAACCTCTATGTATCACCATACTTAACCATCCTCAAGGTTTACTACCATAGACACTTGCACACTTACAACGCTGCATAATATGTTGTGTTTATTGGCTTGTGGGACGAAAACTTAAGTTTTCCTCTATTTTGCTTAAGTTTTTAGTCTCATATGTAGGCCTCTGACAACTAATCAAGATCACTGAGCTAATTGTCAGGTATGTGAAAATCAGGTGGGAGATTTTTCATTCGATAGAACGCTCCTTAATTACAAAATCACCTTTCAATTCATTTCCTTAGTTAAACACCAATTAGACTGGAATTAGTCATTCTCAATATATAATCAATATATTAACAGTAATATTTATGAAAATAAATATTTCAGCATAACCCCTATAAAAAATGTTAGTTCAATTACACAGTATATGGAGTGAGATAAGTATATAGTGAATATCTTTAAAGCCATTTCCCGCTACAGTGCAACAGATTGCTGGATGATGGTCTCCCAAACTACAACACTCCTTCACGATATTGGATAGCATTACCAAATAGACAGTATAGTCGAACTAAAAATTAATCAGTACATTCACTAATTAGAAGTAGACAAAGCTTGGATCAAGACAAATTTCAGAGAATGGGATATTCAAGTCGATAGTTGACCTAATTTTAATAGCTAAATGGACCTAAAAAGAAGAAACTCTTTAGTCTCACATTGGATATGATTTGAAAAGTTGAGAGGTTTAAATATAAAAGATAGGAACAAAGGGCGTGCCCTTTAGGTTCTTGAAGTTTTCGCGCGCATTTCGGGGGAAACTATGCCCACACATACACGCGCGAACCACGCCGCCGTCGGCCATGTCCCAGCTGACGCCCGTGCGTGGGTGTGGGTTAGGGCCTGGTTCTTTTGGACCGGCCACACTCAGTTTTCTTTGAATCGGGTGCGGGTCGCACGAATGTGGAAAACCCGAAACTGAAACTGGGTCATGTGGATACGGCAAGAACCCGATCGTACCCGGCACCCGCCAACTTCTAGAAGCGGGCGATTAACTCCAACATTCTAAATAGACATAATGGTTCAGACAAGAACCATTTTGAATAGTTCCATCTGTCAGAACAGTTGTAACAGTTCTGTCCGAACCGTTGCAATTCAACGACAATCCAGGAGCCTCTCACCATTTCCAACATAGAACAGAAGAACAAAGAAAATAAACTCAGAAGAAATATCTGAATTTATTAGTTCTTAAAGCAAAAATTCTTCTCTCTTCCTGATATGGAGGACTATTCACTGTAAGAGAAAGGAAGAGGGAGAAGAATTTCTATCTTAAGAACAAACATATTCAGATATTTCTTCTGAGTTTCTGTTCTGCTTTGAAAATGGTCGAGAGGAATGCTATAAAGATTGTCGTTGGAGAGAACAGTTGCGACGGTGCAGACAGAACCATCACAACTGTTCTGACAGATAAAACTGTTCAGAACAGCTCTTATCTGAACTGTTATGTATGTCAGAATGTTGGAGTACCGCTCACTTCTAAAAGTGGGCGAGTGCCAGGTACGGTCGGGTTTCTCGTCCGCATCCGCATGACCCAATTCCGATTTTCAGTCGAACCTGATTCAAGGAGAACTAAGTGTAGCCCAGTCCAAAAGGAATCCGGCCCAAACCCACACCCGCGCATCGACACCGCGCCGGACAGAGCAGGCGGCGATGCATGCACATGTGAGCATAATTTCCCCAAAATGTGTGAGAAACTCCAAATACCCAAGGGCAAATACTTTGTTCTCATCCTTTTGTATTTAAACCCCTCAACTTTTCATACCATAACCAATGTGAGACTAAAGTGCTTCTCTTTTTTGATCCCCTTTAGCTATTGAATTAGGCTAACTTTCGACTTGAACATCTAATTCATTCAGAAACGAAATTGAATATGTGAATATACCATATTCATTCTCAATGGAAGGATAACATACTTCAACTATTATTTGTGTGATTTTAGCAATGGATCATGCCTGAATTCAGCTCAAAGATTAACTTGAAAATTTTTATTTCCCAATAATCTCTCACAATGAATGAAAATTAAAGAAATAAACGCACTATGAAACTGACTCTCTAGTGAAAGATACTTTAAAAAAGAAAATGCATCAGGATATGAACATATACAACAAGAGACATTTAAAAATATGCCACAAGTGAACAGATCAAGCAAGGTTATGAACATATACAACAAGAGACATTTAAAAATAATAAAGTATAATTACATCTTCAACATATTAGCAAAAATTTAAACAAAACGCCTACAACTTGAACATGGGCCCTGCCTCATCGCGAACTGAAAATCATGAAACTGGGAGGGGGTGAGCTCGACAACTCAATGAGTGAAGTCAAAGAAATCAAGGAAGAATATACATATCTAATGAAAAGTATGATTTTCTTCAATAAACTTGTGTAGTTCCGAAAGGATTTAAGCCTGAATTCTTCCCACTCAAATACAACCATATGATCCGAATATAAGATTCATTCCGCTGAAATTGATCTATATTATTTCAAGTATCTTTAAACCAAAATCAAGTATTTTAATACTTTTTGTCCATACATCAAATAGAAAAAACGGACGGCCTAAATAATCAGTTGGTTAGTTTAACGGTGTAGAACATTTGAAACCTAATAAATTGGCTTTTTGGGGGGTTTTTAAATGTTCAGATCATGATCAAATGGCCGAATTGAGAATTTGTATGTCTAAAGATATAGATTTAACTAACTCACTACTTTCAGCCGTCTATTTTGCGCCGCTTGATAAATAGGCAAAAAGTATTCAAAACCTTATTTTTTATTTTTAGTTACTTTAAATAACATAGATCAACTTCATCGGAGAGGATATTGTATTTGAATGTCAGATGTTGGTATTTGAGTGGGAAGGATTCGGGCTCGAATCCTTTCGAAATGACGCAAGTGTGTGTGTGTGTATTGTGTGTGTATGTGTATGTAGAGATAGATTTGTGTCCTTCCAAAAGGATTTGAGCCCGAATCTTTCCCACTCAAATTCAACCATCCGACATTCGAATGCAAGATCCACTCCATTGAAGTTGAACTATATTATTTCAAGTATCTATAAACTAAAAAAATAAGTGTTTTGAATATTTTTTGCCTATCCATCAAGCAACGAAAATAGACGGCCGAAAGTAGTGAGTTGGTTATATTCATGTCTTTAGTATACAAATTCTTGAACCAGTCATTTCATTATTATCTAAACATTTAAAAACACGTACAAACTAATTTTTGTTAGATTCACATGTTCTACACTGTTAAACTAACCAACTCACTATTTAAGCCGTCTGTTTTCTCTTACTTGATGCATGAGCAAAAAATATTCAAAACACTTGATTTTTAGTTTATATATACTTGAAATGATATAGATCAACTTCAACAGAGTGAATCTTGTATTCAAATGTCGGATGTTGGCATTTGAGTGAGAAGGATTCAGCCTCAAATCCTTTTAGAAGGACACAAGTCTATCTCTCTCTCTCTATGTGTGTGTGCGCGCGCGCGCGTGTGTATGAAAATGATCTTATGAGAATGGTTATCAAATTAAGCTTCGTGAAAACTCCACGAGAAGCCAACTCATGGATGATCCGAACAATTCATCTTGATCTACATACTCTAATTAGATTAATCATGAAAAATCAAGTGATCCTAATCTTTTTACATATGCATCAAATGACATCTTTTTTCTACGGTTAATATAATATATTTTTTATAACCACTAAATACATGGGTAAAAAGATTTGGAATCATTTGATTTTTTATGATTAGTCTAATTAGAGTATGTAGATCAAGATGAATATTTCAGATCATCCATAGGTGGCCCACCTGAAATTTTCACAAAGTTTAATTTGAGAACCATTCTTATAGAATCATTTTCCTATATATATATATATATATATATTCACTTAAAATTCTAATCTCATGAGCTTCTGCATTTTTATTTTAGAGATGTCTTTGCTGTAACTATTTATTTATGATGATTTAGTATTATTTAGATTAATTTCAAGTAAAGAAGTTTGGAGACTATTGAGTGCCCAGAAGTGGATTTGATTGGATATTTCGTAGACTGTTATGTGGTATGATTTGATAGAACTCAATAGAACTAAGTATATTAAATAATTGATAAAACACTTCTTAAGCTGCTATATACCTCCGATGGGAAAGTTAAATTGAGAGTAGTTTAGTTTCTTTAGTAATTATAACTCATACTAAAAATCTATTTGTTTAAACATATATTAAAATTTAACTAAATAAAATGAATTTAAATCAAAATCCAATTAGCTCTTGTTATATTTAATCATTGACAAAAATTCTATTTGTTCTCTTCTTTATTTCAATACAATTAAACTCCTCGCATTAATCTTTGAACCCCGCAAGTATCCAATTCACTTGGTAGCTTGTCACTTTGGTTTCCTATATTACTTGCTGTGGTGGAATTTTTCTGCTTGAAAGCGATCGGACGGTCGATCCACACCACAAGCGAGAGAGGAATTGAATTTAGAATACTAGAGTAAATAAAGCACAGCACAGAAAAGACACAAAATTTTTACGTGCAAACTTAAATCAGGAAGAAAACCACAGGGATGAGGAGAAGAATCCACCATTATCTTTAGGTTACAAGAATTATAGGGATTCAATGTCAGAGTCTCAGTATTGGGCCTTTTCTTTTAGAAAGAGGATTAGATCCCTCTTCTCTCTAGAGGAGAAGGTTCATTTATGCTTGATCTGAACTATAGGCATAGGGATGGATGGTACGGACGCGATCTCCATAATAAATAATCCGCACGTGTAGATTTATTGTAACGACCGTGATTGTTAGCGCTTGATCGTTTGGGATTACATGTAGAAAATATCGCATCAGTCCATACTGCCCAGGTTAGAGGGGGTTTCACGTTATGAACGGGGGGAGTTCGGCTGCGTAGCTGAAGGCGAAGATCAAGAATGGTCTGTTGTTGTGGCATAACTGAAGGCAGAAATTAGGGATGATCTGTTACCAAAGCTATCTGGCGCGGAGCCAAAGTGTCTGGAAAGAGGTGGACCTCGGGATGACTGGGAGCATCGAGCTCTCGGAGTAGAATTATCCTCAGATATCCTCAGAATAAGGAGCAGCTTCTGAAATGGCTGAGTGTCATCGGAGCGAGGAGCAGTTTTTGAGATGGTTAAGTGTCCTCGGGGTGAGGACCAGCTTCTGGAGTGGCTGGGTGTCTCAGAGTGAGGAGCAGCTGCTGGGATGGTTAAGTGTCCTCAGGGTAAGAAGCAGCTTCTGGAGTGGCTAAGCGTCTTCTTAACAAGGAGCAGCTTTTGGAGCGGTTGAGTGTCCTAAGAGCAAGGAGCAACTTCTAATTGTTTGGACACGTGTTGTGATCCTGTACGGGTCAAATTTTGACCACTACAGATGCCCCTCGTTCTACTGCTTATCGAAGTTTGCAAGAGTGGAAGCGGACAGTGAAGTTGGTCAAAGATTCCTCGATGCCTTAACCTTGACTTGATACTTGTGGGTAAAGAAAGATCTGGTTCATTAATGCGGATCTTTTGGATTGATGTGAAGATTGCGCTGCTGGCTGACATCTAGCGTGCTGGCGGAGCTAGCTGGTCTCTAAGTGAAGTGAGGACTTCAATCATCGAGCTAAATTGGGCCGATAGGAGCTAGTCTCTGAGCGAAGTGAGGACTTCAGTCGCGGAGCTGAACTGGACCGTTAGGCGCCAGTCATCGAGTGAAGTGAGAACTTTAATCACGAGCTAAATTGAGCCGAGAGCCGCTGGACTCCGAATGAAGTAATAATTTCAGACGTGGAGCTGAACTGGGTCGAGAGGCGCTGGTTTCCGAGTGAAGTGACGAATTCAGTCGCAGAGTTGAACTGTTTGGATGACTACCCAATTGGATGGGCGAGTCGATGGGAACCCGGAGGCTAATGCTGGTGCTATTATTCTCGAGCGGGGGTTCCCTTCTCGGAAAGCACAAATATAAGATTTCGAGTGAGGGGAATCCTCAAATGCAGAGCTGGGCAGACAGTTGGTCACTTGGGGTTAAGCTTTTCAGGGAGCAGTTGCCCAATTGAGGATGGGCCTTTGGAACCCAGAGATAAGTTTTTGTATTGTGATTCTCGAGTGGAGGGCTTCCCTCCTCGCAACACGGGCAAACTGGCAGTTGCCCAATCGGGGGTGAACCTTCCAGATGGTAGTTACCCGATTGGGTATGAGCTAAGACAGTTTGCCTAGTGGGGATGAACCTTCCGGATGATATTTGCCCACCGGGAATGAGTCTGAAGGTGGTAGTTGCATGATTGGGGATGAGCCTTCTGGAGGGCAGTTGCCCAATCAGGGATGGCCTAAAGAGTAGGGCTTTCCTCCTCAAAACACATAGATAAAGGTCTCTGAGATGATGCTTGTGTTGTCATTCTCGAGTTGGGGCTTTCCTCCTCAGAAAACATAGATAAAGGTCTCTGAGATGACGCTTGTGTTGTCATTGTTGAGTGGGGCCTTCTTTCCTCGGAACACACAGATAGAAATCTTCGTGGAGACGTGCTCGTGAGTTGACTGCGGTTGAGGCCGCTCGAGGAGATGCCGCCGGTGGTGGCAACGGATTTTTCCTTGGAGATGGTCCCTCCGCCGGTGATCAACTGCTTCTTCTGGGCCATGGCTCGTTGGAGATGCTTTTTGAGGATGAGTTTGGAAGAGAAAATTGAGCGTTGGGACAATCTCAATGAAAAACACTAGTTTGTGGTGGAGAATTTTCGCTGCGAGCAATCAGACGATCGATTCACACCACAAGTGAGAGAGGAGTTGAATTTAGAATATGAGAGTAAATAAACACAACACAGAAGAGATACAGAATTTTTACGTGGAAACTCAAATCGGGAAAAAATCATTGGGAGGAGGAGAAGAATCCACTCTAATCTTTAGGTTACAAGAATTACAGAGATTCCATGTCAGAGTCTAAGTATGGGCTTTTTCTTTTAGAAAGAGGTTTGGACCCCCTTCTTGCTGGAAGAAAAGGTCCTTTTATGCTTGATTTGAACTATGTGCATGAGGGCGGATGGTACGAGCGCGATCTTCGTAACTGCATGATATGTATGTGTAGATTTGTTATAACGACTGTGATTATTAACGCTTGATCGTTTGGGATTGCATGCAAAAAATCCTCCTTCAGTTCATAACTGTCCAAACTGTAGGGCATTTCACGTTATGAGCGTGGGGGGCAGTTAAGCTGCGTAACTGAAGGAGAAGAATGGATGGTCTGTTGTTGTGGCGTAACTGAAGGCGGAGATCATGGATGATCTGTTACCAAAGCTATCTTGCGCGGAACCGAAGTCTCTGGAAAGAGGTGGACTTCGTGACGACTTGGAGTGTCAGAGCTCTCGGGGTAGAAGTGTCCTCAGAGTGAGGAACAACTTTTAGAATGAGTGAGTGTCCTCGAAGCGAGGAGCAACTTCTGGAGTGGCTAAGCGTCCTCAGAGTAAGAAGCGGCTTCTGAATGATTGAGTGTCCTCGGAACGAGGAGCAACTTCTAGTTGCTTGGACACGTACCGTGATCCCGTGTGAGTCAGATTCTGACCACTACACTTGCATTACAAATCAAATTTCTTCTTAGAAAAATGAATTAAAGATATTACTTAGTGAGTTCGTTCATAAGTCTAGTCTTGTCAGAGAGCTTGGCTGCCGGAAACACACCACCATCGTCATGGCATTGTTCCAGGAAAGGCAAGGCACCACCATCATGGTGTATCACCCTGTCAAGTAGTGCTAGCTCCTGCAGTGAGCCCCTATCAAACTCTATCATCCCATTTTTTTTGCCCGAAATTTTTTGATCTCACACGCTGCGCAGAATTTCAGATCGCGGGCTTTCATCCTCGCCGTCACAAGGCTTGGGCCCCAGCGGGTGGTGCCTAAAATTGGTCCCACTAACTCGGCCTGGCCCACAGACGGCGGTTCTGTCACTGGGCCCGGAAAGCTCTCCCACTTTCCGCTCATCTGTCCGCATGACGCTCGGGGTTCAGTTCATGTGTGAGCCACACACACATAATAAGATGGTCAATCACACGTTGACACATGTATTAATCCTTTTATAATATGTTATGTGTGTGAGCCTCACACACATATTATAAAAGATTATAAGAAGTCCAATCCACGTGTCAACATGTAATTGACCCACTTATCGTATGTGTGTGACTCACACACATGAACCGAACTCATGAGTTCGAGGCCGCTGGACGCCGGAGACACGCGCCTCCTCCCACACGTCCACGTCATATCTCTCCGACCATTTTGTGGGCCCTACACCAGCAGGGCACCGTTCTCACCGAAAACCCCCGCTGGTACCCTCACAACAAAAGCGGGCCCCACCCCAGTTGAGAACCCGCCACGTCGGATGCGACCCCGTAGTGCCCGTGTTGGTCGGCGCGAACCCCCAGATCGCATTTTGGTTCTCAATCTCGTCCGTCCACGTGTCATCCAGCGGCGAGCATCTGGCCCTTTATAACCTCCCTCTGCTGTTGCTCTGACGTCAACAGGGAGTGTAGAGTGAGAGAGTGTCCGAGGCCACTGCCAGAATGATGAGGGGCCAGTCTGCAAAAGATCCAGAGGCGGAGGGGACCGCTTCGAATATCGAAATGCTTGAGGGTGGTTTGTGCAAAGACATCCACGACGGCGGTGGCATTGCGCTCTCCGACTCCGCGTGGTCCTCCTCCGTCCCATCTTCCGAGGGAACTGTCGGTAAAATTTCCAAATAGAGGGTGTTTTATGCAAAGATCTCCCCTCAGGTGACCCCATCCCTGACGCTGATGGGGCTAATGCTGAAAATACCGAAGTTGGGGTGTTATTTGCAAAGATCTCCCATTAAAAAACCGGATCCCACACGCTGGCGGCATTTCGAATATTTTCGCTTCCTCTTCATCCGCCGATGCTGACGTGGCAGGATCTGCTGCGGCTGATGTGGCACCTCCGGCGTTGTTTTCGAGCGGGTTCTCGTCGGTGATTGGGAGGAGGACTGAGATGGAAGACTTCGTGTCGGTCGTGCCGGGGTTCGTGACCGTTTCGGGCGACTCGTACGATTTCTTCGCGGTGTACGACGGTCACGGCAGCGGCGAAGTGGCGGAGCTGTGCGCGGATCGGATGCACGCGGTGTTGGCGGAGGAGGCGGCGGGATCGCCGTCTCTGGAGGGGGAGGCGGTGGCGGGATCCGGGAGTGGTGGAGGGGGGTGATGGAGCGGTGCTTCGAGAGGGTGGACGACGAGGCGGCGAGGCTGGACGTGAGGGTGGGGTCCACGGCGGTGGCGGCGGCGGTGGGACCACGGTCGATCGTGGTGGCCAACTGCGGCGATTCGAGGGCCGTGATGTCTAGGGGCGGCGAAGCCGTGGCTCTGTCCACGGATCACAAGGTATCTTCTTTCTTTGGATTTATTATCTATTTATTGAATCTAATGATCTAATAATAATCAAATTATTATTTATAGCATGAGTTTCATTAATTATTATAATGGTAAGAGACATCTCATTCTTTGATTGCTTATTATATATGTTGATTTTGTTCCCTACCTGAATGGTATAATTTTGTGGGTACATTGTGCACTTGACCAATTGATTGCTATCAATTGTATTATTATTTTATTTCTAATTAGCATGCAAATGTGACAAATACAGAATGAGCAAAAAATATGAAAATTTTCTGGTAAGTGTTAAATAGTGTCTGTGACAGATAGGAAACAAAACAGAATCTAATGGTATTATTACAAGATTAAGAGATTCTAATAATTGTAAGATCTCTTTCTTTGATTATAGTATATGCTGATTTCTCTCTTCTCTTTACATGTATTGAAATCTTCATCCCATTGCAAATTATAGATACATTGTACAATTGACTTATGTTTTCCATTTAATTTAAATTTCTTCCCCGTGTAATTTTGTTCGGGGTTGAAATACCACTTGAGAGAGTTAGTTGGAAGCTCATGACAACATGTTAGCATGAAGAGCATAGCTTTGCTGGCTTGCTTTCGGAAAAGTTTTCTAACATGCAAATGCGACAAAAACATAATGAGATGAAAATATATGATTTGCAACACTTAGGGGAAAAAGTAGAATCTAGCAAGGTTGTCGTTTTTAAGAATATATGCGCATCCAATTGGCTGATGAATGGTGAGAATGTGGCATTGATGGTGGTGTTCCCACTATATTTGTCGTATTCAACTCTTATGACGTTCCTATAATGTGACTCCAATTAGTCGATGAATGGCGAGTACGACATTGGTGATGGGTCTCACCATATTTGTCGTATTCAACTCTTATGATGTTCCTGTAATGCAATCTAATTGGATGATATATGGTGAGCAAGGCATTGGTGCTGGTTCTCACCGTATTTGTCATATTCAACGGTTATGACGCCTGTATATTGTGACATCCAATTGGCGGATAAATGGTGAGCATGGCGTTGGTGATGGTTCTCACTGTATTTGTCGTATTCAACTCTTATGACGTTCCTACAGTGTGATTTTTAATTGGCTGATGAATGGTGAGCACTACATTGGTGATGGTTCACACCGTATTCGTCGTATTCAACTCTTATGATGTTCCTATAATGCGGCATCTAATTGGCTGATGAATGGTGAGCACGGCGTTGGCGATGGTTCTCACCATATTTGTTGTATTCAACTCCTATTACGTTCCTATATAAGTAGGTTCCTTGACAAGCTTACCAATGCGAACCCTTCATTAATTGCTTTGCTCCGTCCAAAAGGGGAAGCATGCAACAACATGCAAGATTTTCTATTAGTCAAGACCAGTAGGAAACTAGGCAACTATGGTTAGTTTGTCATGTAAATAAAGGTGTGTTATAATAGGTTAATGACTAACGAGTCATCGATCCCCCTTTTTCTTTTGAAACGGGGGCCACATTAGATTCTTCTCTACCTACTACTTTCATCTGTTTCCTCAACAACCAAGGAACATAGTCGCTTATGGATTTGATCCACGAGGTCGATAGCTGAAACCCTTGATATCCAACCAACCATGTAATTTTGTAGACCATCTTCCTCTTTAACCATATGCATGACCTAGAAAGCCGACCAACAAAAGAATGTTACTGATACGTGCACCTATGTATCCATATGAGGGATGACCAATTCGGATCCACTGAATCACCCTACAACATTTCCCTCACTCCAAATTCGCTAGCTTCACAAGCTAAAAATGCAATCAAGGCTGCTCCAAGACACCATAATTTCCATGATTGCACAGAGATGCCAAAGTACTCGTGTGAATGAGGCGACCTAGCCATCTACAAAAACTCTAATCGCAAACCATGCTCCTCTCGTGCTTGACTTGAGATAGCTTTGTCGAGGTTAATCATGTAATATGTATCTTGGATTTAGTCAAAGTGAGAATCCCAAAATTAGGATAGATCAATAAGTTCTGTAACAAAAATAAAAAGATGAAGGTGAGAGATCAATACTTCATTGTATAGGGAGATGATAGGATATATGGTTAAATTAGATTAGGCCCAGGACTCGATTAGGAGTTTTCTTTTCAGGATGAATTGGATTTCAATCTTAATAACGAGCTAATCTTAGTGTATACCTCTCAAATCGAGCCTTAACAAAACTCCTCACAAGTGGTATCGGAGCTCATTATTTGTTGGGCATTAAATTCGACGTAGTGAGTAATAACGCATTTGGTTTATCTCCACCAGGAGATGCGATAGATGAGTGTAAAGAAACTTAGAAAGACTGAAGATGTCTCTCTGTCTTATTGGCCTGTGAATGGAGCAAAAGATACTCAGTACGAAAGCAACTTAGTGCAAACTGAATTTGTTCCGTCCTGTTGGTTCGTGCTCGTACAGGAAACAAAAGAGCCTTAGTATAAGCTGAACATAGTTCGTGTCACGCCCTCAGTGAATAGTCTTGCATGTGATATACATTTGAAAATTTTATGGTATATAACAGGGTTCATGAACTCAAGAGTTAATCGTAGTTAGAATTTTTTAGGGGTGAATCGTGAAAAAAACCTTATAGTTAAGTGTACTAGAGCAACCCGAGGATGGGTCCCTTGGGAAGTCTTCCTTGCTCTAAGTGTGACAAAAATGGTATTAGAGCCAACACTAACCAGAATGTGTGGTGTCCTGGAGAGCTAAGTGGTACATGGAGCCAATCTACTTTTCATTCCAAAACTGAGATTATTACACCTTGCAAATAGAGAAAAATATATTAAGGTTGTTTTTTTTTCTAAGAAAAGGTAATCCAATCAAAAGACAAACATTGTGCGCATGTGGTCGGTGATATTTTCACTACATTTTTTTGAATTCACTGTTATGATTATCCTACTTATGTTAGATTGTCATTTTGTGGTGGATAAAAATCGGCTTACTGTGGATCGAAGTAGCCACAACTGCTTTGAGGCGCTTCTCGGTGTACCTGTCAGAACACACACGGGAAAAGACACCTTTTAGGTTAGGAGCACCTGTGTGGTGCCAGTCTAAGACCCTTGGGTGTGAGAATCAGTAGGTGGAATTGTAGGAAAGACCAACAGAGGAAAACTGTTGGTGTGGTGGAATAGTAGACTGCACAGAGAACTGCTAGTGTGATGGTGGACTGAAACAAAGAAACTTCCAGTGTAATGGATGAACTAGCACAGAGAACTGCTGTTGATGGATGGCTAGCACAGGTGACGCAGAGTAGAAAGCGAACAACGTCAACTAGATCTCGTTCTAGCGCCAACGAACTCTAAATGATGCCTTTAGTAGGATAGAACACTCCAATCTACGAGCAGAGGATAAACAACTCGAATCCACGAGCAATTGAAAAGAGAAACTTAATTTTTTGTTGATGATTAAACTTGAATTAAAACTTGGATGTCAAAACAAAGATACTATGACCTTATATAGGCAAATAAAGAAGAATATTAATCTAACTAGGAAATATAATTAAACAAAAAAAATTGAAATTTAAATCAGTCTGGAAAACTGACTCCTGTTCAAAGTTAGATATGGCTGACACGTAAAGGCCCGTCGACAACAATAAGGTCCCTGTCGACAGACTGTATAGCATTGACTTTTGGAAAATGATTCTGCATGCACTCTGTTGACAACAATCTTTCCCCGCCGATAGACTGAGCCGCACATGTTGACGGACCAAGTTTTGACTATCGACAGCGCAGATCTGTCTGGTTTGTTGCTGTCTAATTTTCTACATCAATCCCTCCCTCCTTAAAAGAACTGTCCTCGAGTTATAATCTGGATATAGTTGCTCGGTAAGGTGATAGTCATAGAGATCCGCCACATTGAATGTTTTGGACCGTCATATCTCTTCCCTCAAAGAGTTTCTCTCGTCTTTTCTTGTTAGCTGTTGCCTTATACTTTGCATTAATTTTCTACAACTTTAATCGAATCTTCTCTTGGAGAACTTCACTCTCCTTTGGATTCATCCGATAGTGTGGATGATTAGGTAGATTTGCTTTCGGAGTATGATGTTAGATATCTCTTATGAGTGGTAATCCTTTCGGAAGCTCGTCGTGCACAACTCCTTTAAACTTTTCCAACAATGGTCTCATCTTCTCAGAAATTTTAGCAGGTGGAATAACTTCTTCTTTGACCACTAGAGCAATTATCTACTTTGTTTCCTTTGATTCAACTAAAAACTTGCCTCGATTGCATATGGATATAATTTAGGCTCTTTTCTTTTGTGAACTTCAAAATAGGTGGAATTGGCCTCATGGCAACTCTTTTGCCCTTTCAATTGAACATATAGGTGTTCCTTCTATGTTTGTGGGTTGCATCAACATTTTGTTGTCATGGTCTCCCCAAAAGAATATGACAATGCGTTCATGTCAATCACATCACATGCAACGGAATCTTGATAAAAGTTGCTAATTGAAATAGGAACATGACATAGATATGTTATCTTGATAGAGAGGCCTTTCTTGATCCAACCAATAATGTAAAGATGAGAATGTGGTTCCCGTCTCTAACTTCAAATAGTTCACAAGTGCTCTAAAATCGATATTCTCGCAACTTCTGTTGTCAATGATGAGATTGCAAATTTTGTGATGGGGACATCTCTCCAGGATTGGGATTCTACACCAGGAGGCGACGTCGCACTCTTTCTGTTTGGTTCGATTAGGGCTGAGGAATTCAAGCGACATTAGGCTGTTCATTTTAATTCTTTTCCCTTTTTTATTTATAATTTTTATTTATTTATTTGGTAGTTTTCTTTTAGTCCCATATCGGTTGTAATGGGATCTTTCCGTTGATGTAGGCCTATTTAAGGCCAAGACTGGTATTGTTATTGGTAGTTTTAGAATGAATTAAAATTGCTTTTAAGCTTTGTAGCCTGTGTGCTTTGGGTGAGAAACTCTAGGGAGAGAATCCCGCCCGGTTTTCATCATATTGGCATCAGAGCTCAATTCCTGAATTCTTCCAAAATACAAAAAGAAAATCCACAAAACCTATTTCTTTTTCTTTCCCTCATCCAATATAAATAAAAAAAAAGCCACTACTTTTTCTCTTCTCCTTTCCTCAGCTCCGCCATCCAAAAAAAAAAAACTAAACAAAACCCTATTTCTCTCTCTCTCTTTCTCCTCACAGCCCTCACCAGCCTTCCCTGAGATTTTACGACGAAATCATCGACGTCGGCTTTCATCGACGCCATCCATCGAAATCAACGCATAGATCCACACCCCAGTCCTCCATCAACGCCGAGATTCCTCCCCGAGCCTCCGTCGACCTAGATCTCCCACAGGCGCTCACGGCTCGCCTCCATACCTCAGATCCCGCCGACACAAGCCTCTTCACTAGCCTCCGACGCCCGATCATCACCATGTCCTTCCTTTCTCTCTCGACTACACAATAACGACGACAATAGTGCCCTTGTGAGCCGACGTCGACGCCTTGATCAACATTAGATCTTCAAACCGACGCTCCATCGAACCCTGTTATTCATCTAGGGATTCAAATCTAAGGTCGAGATCTCCTCCACGGCCCTGCGACGAACCCGATCCATCACTAGGGGCTTCAAATCCACTCAAGATCTCTTCTCCTGCCTTCATCGCCTGAGATCTCCTCCGCTACCTTCGACGACACCTCCTGGTATAGAATCACAATCTTGGAGAGATGTCCCCATCATTCCCCCGGGGTTGGGGAAAACCCGACCCTGTCGAATGTGAACCTCCTCAGCTCTCATAATACTCCAAACGATTAGGGTCCAACCGTTGGAGTTTCTCTCGATTAATCCAAGTGTTATCAGAATCAAGTAGTCCTTTCCAACGAACTAAAAATCTGTGGTAACCACCATCTCTAGTATAGACAATCTGATCATCAATAATTTCATCAATTTGTTCTACCATATAGGTAGAATGTATTTGGGAAAGAGGAGGTAATAAGGGTCTCTCAGGAGTTAGCTCAGGAGAAGGCTCATCTAATAAAGGATTATCAGAGAAAAATTGGGCCATTTATAAGCAACCAAATCTTCAATATTAAAAGAGGGACTAATATCAAAATCCAGTGGGAGATCTATCACATATGCATTTGAATTAATTTTCTTTAAAATTTTGAATGGTCCCGCACTACGTGTGTCCAATTTCTTCACGGTACCCGGAGGATACCGTTCTGGTCAAATCCGAACCATTACGTAGTCTCTTACTTTAAACTCATGTGCTTTCCTGTGCAAATCTGCATAAAATTTATAGTTTGCATTATTTTTTTGAATTTGATTGCTGATCTCCTTATGCAATTAATGAATATGCGATGCAAATGATGCAGCTGACTCTGACATCCTAGTATGATGGGGTGCCATAGGAATTAAGTCTATAGGTTGCCTAGGTTGATAACCATCACGACCTCAAATGGGATCATTCCTCTATTGATAGAACTGTTATATGCAAACTCAGCAGTAAGTAACACAAGATCCCATGTTCTAAGATTTTCATCCACTAAATATCGTAGCAGATTACCAAGACTTCTATTCACTACTTGAGTTTGTTCATCAGTTTGTGGGTGAAAGGTAGTAGAAAATTGAAGTTTAGTCTCCATTTTATGCCACAGAGTTTTTCAAAAGTAACTTGTGAATTTAACATCCTTGTCTGAAACAATTATTTTGGGCAGTCCATGTAGCATAACAACTTCATCAAAGTAAATCGAAGCAATCCGAGATGCATCCGACGTTTTGGAACATGGCAAAAAGTGAGCCATCTTGGAAAAGCGGTCTACAACAAGTATGGAATCATGCTTTCGTGCAGTTTTTGGTAAACCCAGTACGAAATCCATACTGACATCTTGCCAAGGGCAGTTTGGAACTGGTAGGGGGGGTATAGAGACCAGTGTTTTGTTTTCGTTGCTTGGCGAGTTGACATGTATGATACTGACTAACAAGCCTTCCAACATCTCTTTTTAAGCTCAGCCAATAAAAACGATGTTTTATAGCTTCAATTCTTTTATTTCGCCCGAAGTGTCCAAAAAGACCCCCAGCGTCAGTGCTCTAAATATCCCTGATATAACCCTGATATTGCGCCGATATACGGTACCTAGCCGCAATGATTTGGCACATCCAAACCGATATAGCGTTTTTCATCCAAAATCACCGATAAATAGGCATGGACCTGATATATCGGCCGCAGTTTCGGCGATTTTGGATCCGATATAGCGTTTTACACCCAATTTTTAGGTTAGGTATTTGGGTAATTCGAGTGATGTGGCAATGTGACATTTTTAAAGATTCTACACTTGGGTAGTGATTATGGATTCATAGGCTTAATGCAAGTTATCTACTTAAATATATCTTAAACATATAAGTATGATGTTTTATATAGATTTATATAATTTATAAATATATTATTTTATTGAGATGCGATTTAAGAAAGAAGATATGTATATTACAATCGGATTTTGACATCCGATTTTTGAAAATATCCCTGATATATCCCCATCTCCGATAAATTTTTTCGGCCGATGTAGCCGCTGTGGCCGCCATTTAGAACACTGCCAGCGTGTAATTCTCATACCAGAAATTCTCTCAATGAGGTGTGAGGGATACACAATAAACGAGAGCAGAACAAATATCTGTCTTGTAGAAGAAAATCATCAATCTCATGAGTTAAACTATCCCTTAAGACAGTGTATATATTTTTAAAATCAGGACATGACTCATAAGTGTCTTTGATCTTCTCGAAACCAACCACTTCATTACTCATGACAGAAAGTAAGGCGCGGTGACGGCTAAGAGCATCATCGACCCTATTTTCTACCCCGGCCTTATGCTTGAGGACGTAGGTGTAATCTTGAAGGAATTCTACCCACCTATCATGCCTCAAATTTAACTTCTTCTGGGAGTTGAGATATTTAAGGGCTTCATGATCTAAGTAAATGACGAATTCTTGCGGTAACAAGTAATGGCGCCAGTAACGCAGAGCTTGCACTATCGCATAGAACTCTTTATCGCAGGTGGAGTATCGCTGCCTAGCATCATTTAACTTTTCGCTAAAATAGGCAACGAGATGCTTTTCCTGACTCAAAACACCACCTATCCCAACGCCTGAGGCATCATAAGTAATTTGAAAACTTTCGTGAAATTTGGAAGCCTCATAACAGGAGCTTTCGTCATTCTCTCTTTGATTTTTCGAAACGCTTTGGTAGCAGCTTTAGTCCAGTCGAATTCCTCCCTTTGTAAACAATCGGTAATCGGGGCTATGATTGTACTAAAGTTTCGAATAAAACGTTTGTAGAAAGTGGCTAACCATGAAAACTCCTCACTTCTCAAATATTGCGTGACTCTGGCCATTCCACGATAGCTTTAATTTTATCGGGATCTGCGAAGACGCCTTGTGAAGAAACAACCACTCCTAAGAAAATAACTTGGTTTGTAAGAAAGGTACATTTCTTAGGGTTAGCATATAAACTCTCTTTTCTCAAAACTACGCAGACATGTGTGAGGTGGTGCAAATGTTGCTCCGTTGATTTGCCATAAATGAGGATGTCATCAAAATATACGACTGCGAATTTTTCGATGAAGGGTCGCAATACTTGTGTCATCATTCTCACAAAAGTGCTTGGAGCATTCGACAAGCCGAACGACATGACCATCCACTCATACAGCCCATCCTTCGTTTTAAAGGCTGTTTTCCATTCATCTCCCGATCGAATTCGAATTTGGTGGTAACCACTCTTCAAATCTATTTTTGAAAAGGTAGTAGCACCGGTTATCATGTCAAGTATATCATCCAACCTGAGAATTGGAAAACGGTATTTTACCGTTATTTTATTGATAGCACGGCTATCCACACACATACGCCATGTTTCATTTTTCTTTGGCGTTAACAGTGCGGGGACCGCGCAAGAACTCAAACTCTCGCGTATGAACCCTCTGCTCAACAACTCTTTAACTTGCCATTGTAATTCGGCTTGTTCCATCGGTTCATCCGACAGCGTGGCAAATTGGGTAGAGTGGCTCCCGAAACTAGATCAATTGCATGTTGAATGTTCCGCATCGGTGGTAGTTGATCAGGGAGATCGTTAGGAAACACATCAGCAAACTTCATGATAATAGGGGCCACTTCAGGAAGAATCGTCTTATGAGATTCGTTCGCTACTTCTCGAGCAACCGAAATGATGACTTGTGCCCCACTAATCACTTCTTGTTCAATTTCTTTAGGGTTGATTAAGTTGAGATTCTTCTCTTTTCTCGTGTCAACTGGCTTTTTCTCTTGTTTGGACCTGGGTTGACTTGGAATCAGTTTGATCCGTTGCCTTTCATAGTTGGAAGTACAAGTGTTGGACTTTCCCCACAAAGTTACATCCATATCAAATAACCAAGGCCGACCAAGAATCACATGTCCTGCATCCATAGTTATTACATCACACCAAATTTTATCCTTTTAGGTGGCAAATTGCACAGGTACAAGGCATCGCTCGTTCACCTCCATCGATGCTGTGTTAATCCGGGTAACCTTATACGGGCTAGGGTGAGGGACCGTCTTCAAGTCTATCTTTGAAATCAAACTGGAGGACACATCATTTATACAACTTCCATTATCGACAATGATTTTACAATTTTTTCACCAATCTTTATTCATGTGTGGAAGATCGAGGTTCTTCGCCAGTCAATTATATTCTTAGGTTGAGCGAGAGTACATCGAACGACAACATGCCTGATAGTACTAAGAACTTACTCGTGTTCTAAATCATTCTCAGAATCACTACTCGCATTCCCTACGAATACAATGTCCTTTTGAGGTTCGTCCTGCATCTCATCTGATTGATCATCCAGAAAGAGGGTTCTTGATTTACTTGGGCAGAACTTTTCTACGTGTTCATATCCTTGAGATTTAAAGCATTGGGTGCGGGGGTTGGTTCGTGGCATGCTCTCAACTGGGCATTTACCCTTAAGATCTCCCATTGGGACCGAACTTTAGGATTGGGTTTGAGCTGGGACGCACTCCTTCAGTTTGGTTCGATTAGGGCTGGAGAATTCAAACGACATTAGGTTGTTCATTTTAATTCTTTTTCCCTTTTTTATTTGTAATTTTTATTTATTTATTTGGTAGTTTTCTTTTAGTCCCACATCGATTGTAATGGGATCTTTCCGTTGATGTAGGCCTATTTAAGGCCAAGACTGGTATTGTTATTGGTAGTTTTTGGAATGAATTAAAATTGCTTTTAAGCTTTGTAGCCTGTGTGCTTTGGGTGAGAAACCCTAGGGAGAGAATCCGGCCCGGTTTCCCATCACTTTGCTCTTGACTGAACACCTTGAATAAAAGATTTGATGTCACAACATAGTGTCGGAGGCTTTTGGTTGTACAACATTTCTGAACAACACAAGTTACATATTTCTCATGCTCATCAGCAAAGTCAGAATCATTTGTTCTCAATTTTGAATCCTTCTTCGATATCTTCATAATTCGTCATATTAACTTCTTTTTAGGGCATTCATTAGACCTGTGCCCAGGCTCTCCACACCTATAACACTTGCCAACCCCAGACTTGGCGTATGGATTATCCTTGCTCTTTATAGCTGCGGTGGTTGTTGTTGCAGGCCTTGTTTTAAATATCGGCCAAGTCAGCCGAGATATCGGTCGATATATCTTTTTTAATCTGCTATCGATACGATATGAGAAAATCGTTAGCCGTATCGTTTGCTGCAAAAAAAAAGGCCGATATTTGAAATAGTGGCCGATAAATTGCCTGATATCGGGCAATAAATCGTCCAAAATATCGCCCGATATGAAATAGCTTATTTATTGCATGACTGCGTGCAAATGTACATTATTTTTTACTGTCTTTACATATATATTACATCATTTTTATTAGATAGATGATATCTATGATACTAAACTAACTTTTATTTATCGATATTTCATTATATATAATGTCCAATATGAATGCCCGATATGTGCGCGTATCCCTGATATCTCTCCCGATATCCGATATGAGAAAAACTCATCCGATACGATCCCGATATCCGATATTTAGAACCTTGGTTGCAGGTGCTGATGCAGGGGCATTGATCGACTGATGTGCTGGCGGTCGGTGAACCGTTGTGGAACTCGGATGAACTCCTGCGCCACTTGCTGACTCTTCCTCTTCAATCGGTGTTGGACACCTGAAAGATGAAGCTCTACTTTGTAGTTTTTCAATCTTCAATGCTTTGTTGTGAGCTTCATCAACAGAGAACACATCGTGAAGGATCACATGTTCTTGAATAAGGTATTTTAGACCACTAATGTATTTTACTGCTTGTTCTCTGTTATAAATAAATTGCAGCGTGGTGATAGGCGATAGAATTCCTCCGTATATGTCGCAACAGTTCTTGTACCTTGTTGACATTATTCAAATTAATTGTAAACGATCTATTGATAATCAGGTGGAATGAACTTACCTTGAAGTAATTACTTCATGTACCTCCACGTCATCACGGGCGGCTTGCCTTGACGTCTCCTTGCGATTTACAATTGGTCCCACCAAGCGGCTGTTTCTCTCTTGAGTTTGTATGTCACAAACTTGACTTGCTTCTCCGCGGGAACATAAGCCATGTCAAAAAATTTCTCCACCTCATAAATCCAATTCAAGAAGGATTCAATATCAAGGTTCCCATTAAAAAAGGAATCTCAATTTTCATACTATATTCATTAGGATTTGGGTACCCTCCTTCCCTACCATGATTGGGATAAGGAAATCTGCCTTTCCTGTTAGGGTTAGAAAATCCACTTCTCCTGTGTGGGTTAGGATTAGAGAATCTTTTTTGTCTTTCATAGGCCATCCCTTCATGTTCATATTCGTCTTCAAATTCATCGTATTGATAGGTGGGATTGTCCAATTCTTTCTCGTCAGAGAATTCATCAAATTAGGAATTTCATAAAGGATGCCTCGGTGGTGGATGATATGGGGGGTGGTTGATAAGGAGGTAGTTGTAATGGAGGTGGTTGATTTGATGGTGGTTGCTATGGTGGATATAAGGGTGGAGGTGGTGGTGGGAAATTAGTTGATGGGTGACCCCGTCCACTTTAGTACGTATCATCGGCCAGACTTTGGTCATCGATCCTAAGAGACAATCTCTTGAGATCTTGGATTATGCTGTTCAAGGTTGACTTGATAGCGCTAATCTTTCTTTCAGCAGTGCAAATTCTTGTGGAAAGGCCTTGCAAACCATCGCCATCTCCAGAAAGTAGCAGAAGCTCTGATACCATTTGATGCAGACAAGAAAACGAACGACGCCAGCTAGATCTCGTTCTAGCGCCAATGAACCCTAAAGGATACCTTTTAGTAGGATACAACACTCGAATTCACGAGCAGAGTATAAATAATTCGAATCCACAAGCAATTGAAAAGAGAAACAATTTTTTATTGATGATTAAAACTTGAATTAAAACTTGGATGCTATAACAAAAATACAATGGCTATATATGGCAAATAAAGAAGAATATTAATCTAATTAGGAAACGTAATTAAACAAAACAAAAATGAAACAAATTGAAATTCAAATTAGACTGAAAATCTGACTCTGTTCAGAGTCAGATACAACTGACACACACATGCCTGTCGATAACAATAGGGTTCCTGTCGACAACAGATTGTATAGTGTAGGCTGTTTAAAAATCACCAAAGACAAGTCATCAAAAAGTAGAGTCCAAACTCCAGACGCAGGGCTAATCATAGCCATCACTGCAGCACCAAGACGCGAAGGTCGAAACCCGCGTCTCAGCATCACTGCAGCACCGAGACGCGAAGGTCGAAACCCGCGTCTCAGCATCACTGCAGCACCGAGACGCGAGGGTCGAAACTCGTGTCTCAGTATTACTTCAGCTCAAAACCCGCGTCTCGGTTATAACTGCCTTCGTTATTGGGTCAATTACTGCCTACATAATGAGGGAGTTAACCCCTATTATGGAGCGTTTTTAGGGGACACGTTCACCCCTGAAACCTCTATAAATAACCCTGTTTGCTATGGAGAAGGGGTCGGTCGATCGGATAATTCTTGGTAAAAAAAAGAATTTCGGTTGTGAGCTATAGAAGCACCAAGACCTTCACTGAAAAGAAAGAGAGAGTTCAACTCTTTTAACAACTTGCTGCGTACAAGTTTGTCTTTGCCTACAATCTCTTTGAGATTCTTGGTGTGGACAAGAGCTGTGTTACTCCGTCTGCTATCCAAAGAGAGGATTCCCAAGAGGTCCTGACGTTCACCCGGTCAACGGAAAACAAGATTCACTTTCAACCGCCACATCAAGAACCCAACACTAAATAAAGGGGAGATTCAAGTGTGAACATCTGCCCTCCCTTATAGTCGGAGTATTGATCCGTTGTAATTCTTCATTGATTCAAGGAAATTTTACACGAATTTCTCCCACCAAATAAGAGATGGCGACTCTGCTGGGGAGAACTTTCTCCACTGACGAGCAAGTTGTGGCGCAAGGTAACGTCACCTATATGGAAAAAACGGTCGAATCACTTGTTGTGGAGTTCGACCAGGCGAAGTATGAAGAGTTCCTCTCTTCTGGCTCCAAGAGCCCTAAGGCGCGGGTCTACTGCAAAGTCTCTTCGGGGATTTGCTCTCGAGTCCGCTCTGAGATCCTCTCAGACGCAACTGGTGAGAAGGATGTCGTAGCTAATCGCATTATGCGTAACGCCCGCGTCAACGTCTCCCAGGAGACCCGCGTGGTTAACGTTCCTGATGTTCAGCCTGTCCCACCCCTTCTTCAGTGCCAGGTTGCTGGGGGTTCCCATCAACCCACACGACGTAACCGGAATGCTGAGCGGCGACAGAGACGGCGTGCGCGTCAACTACAAGTTGGCCAACAGAGGTAAGACGCGAGGTTCAAGCCCGCGTCTCTTTTGAACCATGTCAGACACGTGAAGTCCGCGTTTGGCAACCTAAATGGGAGATTCACCAAACTCGCGTTTCTGAAGCACTGCTTCCCAAATGCCACAAGCAGCAACGCGAAGTCCGTACTCTTCATCAAAGACACGAGACCCGCGCTTCTGCATTTATGCGCGGGACCCAGTAGGCCTGCGTTTCTCAAGCATCTCTACCCAGATGCGACAATCGGCAATGCGAGAGCCGCGTCTCTTCTAAGGAGAGACGTCAGACTCGCGTTTCAGAGCCACAACATGAGAGCTGCGTTCATGAGCTCCATGTCTCAGAACCTTGCGTCTCAGCTTTGCGAAGCAAGGAGAACTCTCGCAAGTTGAAAAGCCCTCGACAATCCGAGGCTAATCTCTTCGATCCACCTCCCACAGATCTAAGGGATTATTTGACAAGGAAGAGAAGTGCTAGTCTGATCACTCCATCGTGTTGCTGTTAACGGCTTATCACAATGCTCTTTGAGTGCAGTTGCAGTTCACGTGCAAGCCGACAGTCTATATTCAGACGGTCGACCCTAGCTCCCCGATCAGCCAAAAGAAATCGCTCCCACAGAAGGAGGACCTTCTCTGACACTGAGTACCCTGAAATCACTACAAACATGACAAGCAGGAGTAGGGGAAAGCAACCAGTGGCCAGCTCCGACGAGTCTGACACAGAACCAGAAGGAGTGTACCGGTATACTCGCACTCGGACTGGAGTGATTGCCTCGATCAATTACAGTGCCCTGGCTCGGGACATTGAAGTAAATGACTCACATTCTGCTGTTGCAGAGTCGCAGGCTTCGAACTCTTCCATAGAGAAGGAAGCCTTTATATACATGACAAATACTCCTAAGGAGACGGCCATGCGCTTTGAGCAACAAGCCCAGGTCCAGAAGGAACAATTTGAGATGATTCGTGCTCAACAAGAATCTATCAATACCCTCAAGCAGATGGTGGCAAAATTGCTTGAAGACAAGAGGAAGTCAACCGACAAAGCCTCCTCTAAAAAGTCTAAAGACAAACGAAAAGAGGGAGAAAGCTCATCTTCTGTACATATCGAGGAGAAAGAGCAATCTACTTCTGGCTCGTTTAAATCCTCATCTAAGGGGAAAGACAACCAGGACCATGGAGAGGTTCATTCCAAAAGAATGAATCAATTAGAGTAACGTCTCGAGGTCCTTACTAATCGGAAAGGCCTCCAAGAAGCAGGAGTGGTTCGGCCATATCCGGCCGAGTGAGACTTTGTTCCATACCCTCCCAAGTTCAAAGCTCCAACCCTCCAAGCATTCGACGGTAAGGGGTCACCGAACTAACATATCTACTACTTTAAATCTCAGACGGGGAACGTGGTAGATAACGATGCCATCTTGGCACGCTTGTTTATCGGCACTCTAAAAGGGCCCGCCTTTGAATGGTTCATGAAGCTCCCAGAAGGCTCCATTAAAAATTGGGGTGATTTGGAGAAGCTCTTCCTGTCACGTTTTTTTGAAGACAACTAAGAGGTCACAATGCCTACTCTTTTGGCTACAAAGCAGCGAAAGGGGGAGTCCGTCAAATTATTTGTAGAGAGATTTCGGAATGTAGCACTCTGATGTCCTAGCGGTATGACCCAGGTCACCTTGGTAGAAACATGCCGCCACAATCTACAAGCTTCGCTCCTCGCCCAAATAGGAGTTGCTGAAAGCCACACCTGGAAACAATTGATCGAGCAAGGTGAACAGGCTGAAGAAATTGTCGCTAGGGTTAGGGCAGAAGAAAACAAGCCCAGACCAGAAAGGTCGACAAGGCGTACGCCAGACGCATCCCTTCAAACAAAAAGGAAGGATAACTTGGCGACAGAAACCAAATCCCCTGTCAAACCTCAACTGGTTAAGGGAAGTGGCTCTTCAAGTCAGCCGCGCGCCAGTAGCAGTATTCCTTCAAGGACGAGCATGTTGACTCGCTGTTCAAATTACTTAACAAGAGCAACAGATTGAAGCTTCCCGAAGCTAGACGTCCTGAAGAACTCGGTAAAACTGATAATTCCAACTACTGCTTGTATCATAGGATGCTGGGACACTCCACCAAGAGCTGTTATGTCTTTAAAAACATCCTTCAGGCTCTGATTGATACAGATATATTAAAACTCCGTCCAGAACAGAAGAAAGTGACGGCCAATATGACATCATTCCTCCAGTTTGGAAGACAACCTCCAACACCCTCTGGAGTAGTCCCCATTCTAAAAGGGGAACTAAGAATGATCAATATAGACCCTCACCATCAGCAAGAGAAGGGTCTTGTACCTGTCCCCACACCTCGGGGGGAGGTGATGTGGATTCATCCCGACCTTGTGGATGGCCAGCAATGGACCACTGTTACCAGCAGAAGGTTCAAAGGCAAGGCAAAGGCTTCGTCCTGTAATGTGGTGTGCGTTTCTTTCCGAGAAGCAGAAACCGATATTCCCTTACTGACTGATTCAGAAGAGGAAACAATAGTTCTCGCCGCGGAACCCAATCAACTTGTGGCAGAAACTCGTTCGGACCAGTCATATTTGAAAAAGTATGACGAGATGGTGGCAACCCCTCCTAAACCCACTACAGAGTCAGCCAAGCCCTCCACAAAACAACCCGTGGAGAGGTAGAAAGAGCTTCGGTTTTCTAAAGCTTTCTCAAAGGACAACGCGGAAGGATCCACAACACCTTACCGCTTTGACATCCTGGCTCAACTGGCCAATATCCCGGCCAGAATCACTCTTTACGAGCTCCTGAGGCTGTCAAAGTCAACCAGAGAAGCTTTGAGAGAGGCTCTAGCTAATGTTGAGGTTTTCATGACCCAGGTACCGGCTGGACCAAGGGAGGAAGATGTAGAGGATTGCCTCCATGCCTCCCAAAATGCTCCCTGCATCACCTTCACGGCAGATGATATGCAGGTTAAGGGAAACATGATCGACCCTTATACTTCACAGGGTACATCGGATCATCTGAAGTAAGCCGCATTCAGGTAGATCCGCGGTCCGCGTTGAGCATTATGCCTCGCCAGGTCATGCAACATTTAGGGATTCCTACCCACCGATTGAGCGCCACTCAGACTACCATTTATGGGTTCAATGCCAATGGTACCCGCCTAATGGGGAAGATCAAGCTAAAACGTCAAATTGGGGACTTAAAGTCGGAAGTGACGTGCTACGTGATCGATGCCGACACCTCATACAATTTGCTGCTTGGACGACCATGGATTCATCGTAATTCCATCGTTCCCTCCACTCTCCATCAAGTTATGAAATACATCGACGGGAGTGGGAAGGTAAGAACGTTGATTGCTGAAAGGCATCCGTTCAAGAGAGTCAAGAACTATTTCACAGACTCTCTCCTGTACCAGGACTCTTTGGAAACAAACGAGAAACCAGAGGAGCCAGACTCTGGTAATGAAGCTGACACCGAGCCAGAGAAAGAAGAGTGCATGTGGGAACTAGATCCACTTGTAACGAGCATTAATAAGCTCGATGTTAATAACACTGCCGATGATGTAGGCGGATGGTATATTAATGAAGAGTTAAATTTTGCTTACTTTTCTGTGTTCGCTTCTGATTCAGTGCCATCAGACACTAATACTGAAGTGGATAATGACCCTTGGTCGACAATGGATGCTCTGACATCAATGCATGTACCAATAAAGTCATCCTTCGAAACGTACCAAGATGTCGGTGATGCGCAAGAATCAATATTCATGGTCCCAGCTAGACGTAAAGGCCAAAAGCCAATATTTGTCGGACAAATAAATCCGAGCTGATTTCTTGTGAAGAGTCAGAAAGCGAGAATGAACCCCTCAGTTCACCCATTATGAGCCAAATGTACTTAGAATAATGGAAAGTATGGGGTATGATCTGATAAACGGTCCTGGGTTGAACTTCGACAACGGAAGAACACTACGATCTTTCGTTCCGAAAGGGAAAACCCCTGATTATTATCATTGAACTCGCAGGGGGTTGGGCTATGTGTCAACTCCGACCCCATCAGTCTCTGAGTCTGAAGAGTCATTATGCCATAATTACTTATCAGGCACGTCATCATGGGAGTCAGATGTTAGTGTCGGCAACATCTTCAGAGAACTTTCAGTAAATATGGTTTCAACAAGCCACCTGGAAGACAGAGATGAAGAGATGATCCAGTCTGATACAGATCCTTGGATCAAGCACTTAAATACTCTTTGGGATACTCGCTTTGAACAGCGCGAGCCGCCCACGGAGGATAAAGTTGTCCAGATTAATCTGGGAGATGAAGTTAATCCTAAGCCCATCTTTATAAGCGAAAGCCTCTCACCCTCTGAGAAAGAAGCTTTAATATCTCTTATGCGAGAATATATAGATGTTTTCGCTTGGAATTACGAGGACATGCCTGGGCTTGATCCTCGAGTGGCTATGCATCGCCTCAACATTAATTCAGACGTAAAGCCAGTCAAACAACAGCAGCGACGGTTCCGTTCACAAATAATGGAGGTAATTCAGTCAGAAGTCAAAAAACTTATGGACTCTGGCTTCATTAGGGAAGAACAACATCCTGATTGGGTAGCCAATATCGTCCCCGTTGCCAAAAAGAACGGAAAGATCCGAATTTGCATTGATTTTCGCGATCTAAATGAGGCCTCTCCCAAAGACGAATTCCCTCTCCCAATCATGGATGTCATGATTGACAATACGTGCGGATTTGAGCGAATGTCTTTCATGGATGGATTCTCAGGGTATAACCAAATCAAAATGAATCTTGACGATGAAAAACATACTTCTTTCAGGACACCACTGGGGGTATATTGCTACACCGTCATGTCCTTCAGAGTAAAAAATGCGGGGGCTACATATCAGAGAGCTATGAATGCCATTTTCCACGAGCACATGCGTAAAACAGTGAAATGGTATGTTGACGACATTGCAGTAAAAAGTCGCGCCAAAGATGATCACATAACCGATTTGAAGACAATTTTCGACATCATGCGGGCACATCAATTGAAGATGAACCCCACCAAATCCTTCCTGGGGTGGCCAGCGGCAAAATTCCTAGGGTTTGTGGTAACTTCCACAGGAATTCATTTGGACCCGGAAAAAGTACGTGCTATCCAGGAGATGCAACCTCCGCGGAACCTCAAAGAACTTAGGGAATTGCAAGGACGATTGGCATACATCCGAAGGTTCATCACAAATCTCTCCGGAAGATGCCAACCCTTTACCAAATTAATGAAAAAGGGTGTCTCGTTCGTTTGGGACGACGCTTGCCAACAAGCCTTCGAGGAGATCAAACGATACCTCACGCAACCACCAGTCCTTACAGCTCCGGTGTCCGGAAAACCTTTCCTGATATATGTCCGGGCGATGGATCATTCTCTAGGAGCTTTATTAACCCAGAATAATGATCAAGGACACGAGCATGCAATCTATTATCTGAGTAGGACTATGATCGGGGCCGAACATCGATACAACCCGATCGAAAAGGAATGTTTGGCATTGGTGTTCGCTGTCCAGAAAATGCGACACTACTTGGTAGGCCAAACTATAAATGTCATATCAAGAGTTAACCCTTTGAGGTTACTCATAACAAAGCCATCGTCATTAAACGGCCGACTGGCAAGATGGCCATACTGCTATCCCAATATGAAATGCGCTTTTTACCACAAAAGCCGTAAAGGGACAAGCGGTGGCGGATTTCCTGGTTGAGCATCCAGATCCGAGGGCAACCGAACTTTACGAGGATCTCCCAGACGAGATCGCTAAAGTTTGTCTAACCCAGACCTCTTTTGAAAGACAAGTGTGGCAACTCTTCTTTGACGGTGCATCGAGAACAGGTCCGCAAGGACATGTCATAGCAGGAGTGGGGGTAGTACTCGTCTCCCCACAGAACTATGTGATTCCTCGAGCTTTCTCATTAACCGAGTCCTGCTCCAACAATGTAGCGGAGTACAATGCCCTTTTGATTGGAATGCAAATCGCGAATGAGAATGGCGTTAAAAATCTCGAGGCATATAGTGACTCTAAACTCATCGTCAACCAAGTTCGCGGGGAGTACGAAGTCAGACATGAAGATCTAGTACCCTATTACAACGCAACTGTCCACATGGCCGAGAGGTTCATAAACTTTTACATCGACCATGTACCACGCCAGCAAAATGCACATGCAGATGCACTAGCGTCTCTCGCTGCCTCTTTAGCCCTTCCAGCTGGAGTAGTAGAGAAAATACTTGTCTACAGCCACGACTTGTATTGCCCAAGAATCGTTTCTGAAGATTACCAGAAGCTGACAGGAGACTGTCAAGTCAAAGAAGCTCTTGAGTCGTCAGCCGGTCTAGAGCTTAGAGATTGGTGATTCCCTTACATTGATTATGTCTTGTACGGCATCCTGCCTGATGATACCAAAGAAGCGGCTGCCATTAGAAGGAAAGCCCCCAAATTCTACTATAATGCGATCACGCGAACACTATATCGTCGATCGCATGACGGGATCTTACTTCGATGTCTATCACAAAAGGAGGCACATGAGGTATTGAAAGAAGCGTATGACGGCATGTGTGGAGCTCATCAACCTGGTCCAAAACTTGGGGATCGACTCCGAAGATTGGGATATTATTGGCCTAAGATGATCCCTGACGCCATCACTTATGCCAAACGATGTCACGCCTGCCAAGTTCATGGCGATTTCATCCATCAAGTACCAGGGTACCTTCACTCTATAACTTCTACCTGACCATTTGAGATGTGGGGCATGGGCGTAGTTGACCCTATAAGCCCACCATCATCAAAAGGACATCGGTTCATCTTAGCCATAACCGATTACTTCTCTAAATGGGCTGAAGCCATTCCTTTGAGGGAGGTAAAGTCATCTGATGTGATCAAATTCGTTAAATATCACGTCATCTACCGTTTTGGTGTACCCCGGCGAATTATCCATGACAATGGACCCCAGTTCGTTAGTCAGGCTTTTCAGAGGTTCTGTACTAAGTTCAGAATCCAGAGTGTGTCCTCAACGGCATATTACCTCGCCGCTAATGGTCTCGCAGAAGCTTTCAACAAGACCATTGGTAAGCTTCTCAAGAAATTCGTCTCGAAAAGTCAGCTTGACTGGGACGACAAATTAGGTGAATGCTTATGGGCATATCGCACAACTGTTCGAACCCCAACAAAAGTTACACCATTTTCTTTGGTATATGGGTGTGAAGCCGTGCTTCCACCAGAAATCCAAATTCCATCTCTACGTGTCGCCTTGATAACAGAGATGAAAAATGAAGAGAAGCATCGACTGCAACTCCAAGAACTGGAGGCCTTAAACGATAAACGTCTACAGGCCCAACAGCAAATCGAGCTCTATCAAGCTCGGATTACCAGAGCCTTCAACAAGAAAGTTAAGGAGCGAACTTTCAAGAAAGGTGACTTTGTTTTAGCTGTCAGAAGACCTATAGTAAGGACACATAAGACAAAAGGAAAATTCCAGCCCAAATGGGAAGGACCATTTGTAGTAGAGTCAGTCTACTCAAATAGAGCATATCGCCTCATAACTTCAAACGGTGATACACTCATGATGCCAACCAATAACAGATTCTTGAAGAAATACTATCCTTGATAGTACTTTTCCTCCGATCGAGTTAATATTATACCTCTGATCAAAACTCCAGATCCAAGAAAAGCTTCTTTCCTTTACTAGATCACATCACGATAGATCAGTGTCAAGCTAATCGAGCACCGATTGCACCATGATGGTATGATGTAAATATTGAGAAAGAAACAAAAGGCGAAACTTGAGTTTTAGTATTGCTCTCCTAAATAACATCCAACGCCTCCGACGGCTAAGGATAGAGGAAAATGTTGGCTTCTAAGCCCAACATAAGTCTTCGACAACTCACCATGCTGAGGGGAATAGCATGACTAGCCCAACTCAAACGGTAGTTGGTAAAGGCACACCAAATCCGTTGATAGCTGAGGGTTTGCTAAAAATCCTAAGTGGACTTCGTCCCACCCTCTCCTCCAAAGTCTCTTACCAATTCTCACCCATAGAATGGTAGGACTATAAAAACACCGGTGTTCATCTCCCTAATGAAATGAACTGGATTCTGTCAAGTTGATATAAAACCTCTGACAAACCAGATTTCCAATCCCCAGTAGACTCTGTCAAGGTAATATTAAAACCCCTTACAACAAAACTCTTTAAAAATCCTCGCTGCTATGTTAATAGTACACCTCTAACGGCAAATTTCCAAAATCCCTTACCAATTCTCATACACAGAATGGTAGGTCCACAAAATACAATCATTGTGTCACGCCCCGCTTCCCAAAATACGCGGAAACGGAGTCGCGACGAGAGTCGGCGACGTATATACGCGAGGAAAATACCCCACGTATACACGCTAAGCCCAAATTAACCTGAACAAGCTATAATCTAAACCATAAGATTAACGATCACTGCAATAATACATATAAAGGCTACACATGATCTCAAATGAAGTAAGGAATGAAATAGAAGGTAAGGGTGATATACCGGAATCAAAGAATAATAACAGGAATAAGAAAATGCAAGAATATCAGAATAAAAAGGGAGGGAGAATCCAGCTCCTAGCAAAGCGTACAGTCTCATCGAACACCTGCACAATAGAAACAAAGCGTTCAATATCTGGACGTGCAAATCCAGGGTCGTCAGAAAGCGACCTGGTGAGTGTGTGTGTAAGGGAAAAGCTCGTGCATATAAACAGTGTGCACAAGATAATAACAGATAACTGCAAACACTAAATAACATGATAAATAAACACTGAATAACAACAACATGAATAAGAGTGCAGGTAAAAAACAAGTAAAACACTCACCTGAACTCGATCGCAAATCCAAAACACTGAAATCATAAGGCTCCAGTAAATCTACATAAATTATTTCAATATAAATTGTTAGATTTTTAAAAGAATATTTTACTTGGGAGTTATAAGGGATTTAATCTTGATTAATTAGTTTAGGGGTTAGAAATATAATTCTTTAGGTTCAGTGAATTTAGTAGGTTTAATTTAAACCAATTTCTAATTTTTTTTTTGAATTTTTTTATACTTTAAATCGTTAAAATACTTAACATGCTTGAATGGGAAAGGTTTAAAGTAGGTGATTTAATTTAATTTATGTTGGTATCACTCTAAAATTTTTATCATAGAAAGTAGAAGCATTATAAATTATTGTTTACATTTTTCTCAATTTTTTATTTTTAACTAATTATTTAAATATGAAATTTATTTCTTTCTTCCTTTCTTTCTTTTTTTTTCTATATGCAACAGCCCAGGCCCTCAGGCCCAGACCGGACCAGGCTGGACCAGGCCAGGCCCAGGCCTGGTACAGAAATATCTTTTCTCTGTTTTTTTTTCTCCTCTGGGCTTAAGTGTTGCCCGGCCTGGCCAGACCCGGGCCAGGCCGGGTCCGGCCTGTTAAAATCTTTTTTTTTTGTATAAGTGTTATGTACAGTGGGCCGGCCCAGCCCACTGTGCACTGAACAGACCCGGGTGCGGTCGCACCCGGGTGGCCTGCTGCAGGCTCTCGGCCATTGGCCGAGAGCAGGCCGAGAACTTTAAATTTTAAATTTTTTTGAAATTCTTTTTTTTTAATCTCAGAAAATTATTTAAATTAAAATGTGAGTTGATATATCTACATGTTATTTTAGTTGGATTTTGAATTGATTGTGATCTATAAAAATTTCATGGATGGCCCTAGTATTGACATGGCATTGATTAGATTATTAGTATCATATTACTTAAGAAAAACTATTTTACTTGGATTTGATCTCCTAGCATGCTCCTCAATCCCTGTACCTCGAATCCCTTTTCGTTCATGAGGAGAAAGGAAAGATGAAAGTGGAAAGAGTTGGATTAGGGTTTCTCTTGAGGTAGAAGAGAAAGAAAGGGATGGGGAGAGTTAGGTCATGATTTTCTTTTGGAGGTAGAAAAAAGAGAAGTAGTTTAGGGCCTTTATATAGATGATTAGTTATTTTAGAAACTGGAATTCTAATTAGGTTTAGATTGCTTAATTTAGTAAGTTAGGATTAGGATGGGAATTTGGATTGGAATTTGTATTATGATTATATATTTAGATTAGATTATAGATTTGAATTTGGATTAGGATTAGAATTGAGTTTTGGGTTAATGGGTAAGAATCTCATGGTAATGAAAATTTTTAATACTCCCTAGCGAGTACAAACTTTACTTGTCTCAACTCTATATGGAGTAGCAAGCCTTCAAATTTGTCAAGTTAACACTACACCTCTGACACTTCAAACTTCACTTGTCAATTCTCATCAATAGAATGATAAGTCTTTAAAATTGCTCATATCGCAAATCAATCACTGTCAAGTTAAAATTATACATCTGACATTTCAAATTCTACTTGTCAATTCTCATCAATAGAATGACATGTACTCAAATTGCTCTTATCACGAGCCAATTTCTGTCAAGTTAATATCACACCTCTGACAAATTACTGTTAAATTTAATATTATACTTTTAACAGTGATTGAGTTGCTGCCAAGTTCAATATTAAACCTCTGACAGTTACTTTTCCTCGGACTTCCATATCGAAGCTGAGATGAGCGATGCTAAGTTTAACATCACACCTCTAGCGTCCGGTTCATTGCTAAGTTCAACAATACACCTATGACAATGACTTTCCCTCGGACTTCCTTGCTGAAGTCGAGATGACCGATGCCAAGTTCAAAATTACACCTCTAGCATTACTCTCACTGCCAAGTTAAACATTATACTTATGACAGTGACACTTTCAATTTTCCTAAATGAAGCTGAAACACTCTTGAGTTAAGTTAATATCACACTTCTGACTCACACCCTTGTCAAGTTAACATCACATTTCTGACAAGACTTAATTCAACCCGTTAAGTTAATATTACACCTCTAACGGTAAAGATTCTCCGCGAGTCTAGTCTCACAGGTTATTCTTGTTAACAGAATAACAAGTCCACTTCGAATTACTATTAAGTTTGACATTACAACTCTAACAGTGTTTTCATTAAATCCCCAACTGAGTTTTAGTCAAGTTAATACCAAACCTCTGATGAAAACTCATTTGTAAGCCTCCGTGGGGGTACAAATTTCACTTGTCATTCTCATTTATAGATTGGCAGGTTCACAAAAATTATCCGACTCCTGTCAAGTTAATATTACACCTTTGACGGCATTCTTAAATCCCTGAAACAGGATTTTTCTCAAACTTTGACTTGTTAAGATTATCACATTTTTTTTAGCAAGTCAAAGATCTTTTACTTCTATTTGTCCGATTTTCAATGCGAAAAAAGAATTCTAGACAATAGAAGAAGACAAGAAAAAAATATATCACTTTTATTTATATTCAAACATATGGAAGTGATACAAGGCGCTCTCTTATATAATAAGATTGAGTGTTACAATAAAGGAGTACAAAGAAGCCCTCTCTCTCAGTAAGAGGTTGCACTCACTCCTTGAAGCATTTTCACCACTCAAAATACAAGATGTTTGTAAGAGCGCCGAAGAAGGGCCGAGCACTATTGTGACGATCGGATGCTGGTTACATCATGATGCATGACGTAAACATCGAAGGAGTCCATCGTTAACCAAGAACAATGGTGTTTCTTGAGGTCGAAATGCAGCAGAACCTTCTGATTCTACCCGACTAACTGGTGTGGGTCATAATTCTTCGTTGATGAACCTCCCACCACCAGAAAGTCATCTAATGAACATTGACTTTTCGTCGATGTCACTTATGAGGTAAGATTGGTGAAGGGAGGATTCGAGACCTTACAGGTGACGTCCTCTTTCCCGTGACCTGCAAGAGGACCATACCCACCACCATACCCACTGTGACCATGACGAACCCGGGGGCACTGCTGGTGCGTCATGTCCAATAAGGTCTTGACGGATGTTATCGGTTGCGTAAATCCTCCTCGCCTATGAACATGAGCCTTGATTTCTCCAGTGCTCGACCATCGAATAAGTTCACTGGTCGATATATTCTCCCAAGGGCCCAGCGAATATGCAAAAGGCCGACTAAGGCTGCCCGCAGGAAATAAAAATCAGAAGGATAGAATTCTGTTAAGACGGAAACAGAAAAGCTGAAGAACAGACGCGGTTATAGTTGTAAACTTCAGACGCGGGGATGACAAGTGCAGAAAGTCAAAATTCTGTTACGACAGAAACAGATGCGGTTGAAGTTGTGAACTTTAGATGCGCACAGATCTGAACGCGGTCTGATTTTAGACCCGCGTCTAAAATATGAGACGCAAAGAGGACCAGACGTAAAAGTTGTCATATCCTTGTTCGAGGAACAAGGGTTGCTACATCCAAGTCTGAAGGCCTCGAAAAGAATTAAAATTCTTTTAAGTCAACAACCTCAAACGCGAGCTTTATATGCAAAGCTCGCGTCTCAAAGTCCAAGTACAGAGTTCATCACACTTGCGTTCAAAGGATTTTGAGTTAGAGTTCAGACTCAGTCAACTCGCGCTTCATCAAGAAGTTTAAAAGACGCGACTTTCAAATAATGGGCGCACCAGACAGACTTCAAGAGAAGGTCAAGAGAGTGAATCTCTTTAAGAGGCAAGAAAATAGAAACTTAGCAAGGCTGAGTATTTCATGGCGACAAGCGGTTCCTACCCGCAGAAAGAACCCTCTAGAGGTTGAACTTTATGCATCAAAGCGAGGTCATGAAAAGTACTCAGAGGGATGCTTTTTGATCTTGAAATCACTTGACAGTGATAATCTTCAGGAAAGATTAAAGGAAAGCATGAAAGCTTTGAGTTTTTGCTGTCCATGGGGGCGTATCCCATTGAAGGAAGAAGATTAAGTCAAGATGAAGACCCTCAGAGCGCCTGCTCTTAAGGGAAACAGTCTAAGCAATGGACTGTTAAGGGGGCGAAGCCTATGTATAGGCGAGCCATAAGGCCCGTAACTAATGGCACGAAAATCAGAGTCATCAGCTTTAATTCCTGCACGGACGTCAAAGCCCAATAAAGAGCTGACGCGTGGATTGCCGCTTCGGGAAACATCGGAGGACACGAGTCCCCAATCGTCAACGCCGACTTGGCATTTAAAGATCTAACAAGATCTTTAAGACGAGCTGCATGTAACGCTTAGGAGGTTGCGTCAGGCACAGATTCAAAAGTTGCGTACTGAGATCTGCGTCCTTTCATGAACCCGAAAAGCCGCGTTCCTTTCATTCCTTTCGAAAGGGCCACAACCGCGTCTTCCGAAGTGGTCCAAAGTCGTATCTCCTCAGCAAGCTGGGTCCACCGAATTCCGTCTTGAGTTCACACCAATTCACAAGACTTAAAAGCTGCATCCTGAATTCTGTATCCTGACAGAATCAAAGGCCGCGTCAATGGATTCGCGTCCTTCCATAAGTATGAAGGCTGCATTCTCTTTACTGAAGAACACAAATTCGCGTCTCAGAATAACGCCTTTTGTCTTTAAGCCAGAGCCGCGTCCCTCCAAAGGTCGCGCTCTTCAACGAGGCCAAAGCCGCTCCTAGTCAACAGAGTGAGAGCTGCGTCTTCACTTTACAGATCGCGTCCCTCCAGGAGCCGCGTTTCTTCCGCAAACTAATAGATGCGTCCCCACTCCAAGTGAAGATTGCGTCTCGAAAGCAATATGTCCCCTGCATCTACAAGACTTGCATTCAGTCTTTACTTTTGCAATCAGTTCAACAGTACTCTGGCACAAGGAGACGACTGTTCATTCCTGATTCAAAGTACACCAACAACAGGCTCAAAGCACTAGGGAGGTCTAGACTGCGTATCTAGACACTCGCCACGATCATTTCTGGCGGCTTCAAAGGGTTTCACAGTACACTCACGAAGACCATATTTCAGACAGGATCAAGCTCAGAGCATCTCGATGATTGTCAGTCCAATCATGAAAAGTATGAAATCAACCAGAGTCCAAAGTATTTCGAAATCCGTTCCAGTCAACCGCGGAATATCGAAAACTTTGGAGGGGGTTATGTAGGCTGTCTAAAAATCATTAAAGACAAGTCATCAAAAAACAGAGTCCAAACTCCAGACGCAGGGCTAATCATAGCCATCACTGCAGCACCAAGACGCGAAGGTCGAAACCCGCGTCTCAGCATCACTGCAGCACCGAGACGCGAAGGACGAAACCCGCGTCTCAGCATCACTGCAGCACCGAGACGCGAAGGACGAAACCCGCGTCTCAGCATCACTGCAGCACCGAGACGCGAAGGTCGAAACCCGCGTCTCAGCATCACTGCAGCACCGAGACGCGAAGGTCGAAACCCGCGTCTCAGCATCATTGCAACACCGAGACGCGAAGGACGAAACCCCCATCTCAGCATCACTGCAGCACCAAGACGCGAGGGTCAAAACCCGCGTCTCAGTATTACTTCAGCTCAAAACCTGCGTCTCGGTTATAACTGCCCTTGTTATTGGGTCAATTACTGCCTACGTAATGAGAGCGTTAACCCCCATTATAGAGCGTTTTTAGGGGACACGTTCACCCCTGAAACCTCTATAAATAACCCCGTTTGCTATGGAGAAGGGGTCGGTCGATCGGATAATTCTTGGTAAAAAAAAGAATTTCGGTTGTGAGCTGTAGAAGCACCAAGACCTCCACTGAAAAGAAAGAGAGTTCAACTCTTCTAACAACTTGCTGTGTATAAGTTTGTCTTTGCCTACAATCTCTTTGAGATTTTTGGTGGACAGGAGCTGTGTTACTCCGTCTGCTATCCAAAGAGAAGATTCCCAAGAGGTCCTGATGTTCACCCGGTCAACGGAAAACAAGATTTACTTTTCACCACCACATCAAGAACCTAGCACTAAACAAAGGGGAGATTCAAGTGTGAACATCTTCCCTCTCTTGTAGTCGGAGTATTGATCCGTTGTAATTCTTCATTGATTCAAGGAAATTTTACACGAATTTCTCCCACCAAACATATAGCCTCAACTCTCGGGAAATGATTTTGCATGCAGTCTGTCAACAACAATCTTGGCCTGTTGACAAACTGACTGCACCTATCGATAGACCAAATTTTGACTGTCGACAGCGTGTGTCTGTCTGGCATGTTTCTTATGCGATCTTCTACATCAACATGGAACAACTAGTGTTGTGGTGTATGTGTGTGCTGAGGATTAAGGAAGCGATCCCCTTTTCCTTGGAGAAGAAGGATCATATATGCCTGAGAGGGATGCCGACTTGGAGGCGAAATTGATGGACTGTTGTAACTGCACAATCTACACATGCTGAATTTGTTGTAATTACCCTGATCATTGGTGCTAGTTGGGTAGGATTGCATACAGAGAATCTGCCACTGTCCATAACTGCCTGTGCTGATTGGGCGCATTACATGTTATGAACGTGAGAGAGGGAAGAGTTGCATAAATATCGGCAGGGATTATGGACGATCTGTTTGTTTGGAACTTCAGGTTCAAAGCGAGGACCCTTGGGACGGGAAAGAGCTCGGAGTGGTAAAGGCCTTGGAGGTGTAGAGGTCTCCGAACGGTGGAATGCGACTCAGGACCGAGGATGTCTTGGGGACGGAGGGGTAGTTCTGGGACGGCTAGGAGTGCGGAGGCTTTGGGAGCTGTGCATTTCTCGGGGAAGCTCATGGTAGGACACGTGTTATCATCTTGATGAGGGTCAAATTTTGACCACTACACATTTATAGGAAAGATAGGTTATAGTAGGCTAATGAATCTTGGGCACATGTTAATGGAGTTATTCCTCTCCATTTATCATGTTACACTTTATTAGCATTTATCTTGTAGGTTCCTTGGCTGGTTTCATAAGCATTTCTTATATAAACTAATCCTAGTCCATAGAATTTAATGTTCAACACGCAGGTCAACAATTTAGTGACTTGAGTTGTAACGTTTAAGCACATGCAGACTTTTTTGAGTAGGCTTCCCTTCTCCAATGTAATAACCATGGCAGGCAAGGAACAAGGAAAATTTTTCTTCATGTGTGTTGATGTCTAAAAATCATTAAAGACAAGTCATCAGACGCGAACCTCCCAACGCGAAGGTCGTGTTTCAATTAAAACACAGACCTCGCGTCCAAGAAGAACCGCAGACTTCAGACGCGGGTCTGAGGAACCCCGCATCTTACTTCAAACGCGGGTTTGAGCAACTCCGCATCTTATTTCAAGCGCAGGTCTGAGCAACTCTGTGCTCCACTTCAAACGCGAGTCTGAGAAACCCCGCATCTCACCTCAAACGCGGGCCTGAGCAACTCCACGTCCTATTTCAAGCGCAGGTCTGAGCAACTCTGCGCTCCTCAAACGCAGGTCTGAGCAACTCCGTGTTCTGACGGAGACGCGGGTTTAAGCCTTGCGTCTATACAAACGTGAGGTCCTATACAAACACGAGGTCTGCATCCAGCGTGAGACCCGTGTTTCTGTTATAACTGATCTCCATTACTTGATCAATTAACTTCCCATATAATGTAGGAGTTAATCTCCATTATGGAGGGATTTTAAGGGACAATAATACCCCTATGACTCCCTATAAATAGCCTGAGGAGTTATGAAGAAGAGGACTTTGGAGAGAAAGTCAGAGAAGAGAAAGAGGAAATTTTGATTGAGAGCTGAGAATTCTCAACCTAAAAACATCTTGTTTTCCTCTTGCTTTTTTAGAAGGAAAAATCAGTGGACTCTAAACACTCAGTGTGTTAAAAATAGAGCTCCCTCGTGATTCATTTTCGAGCGCATCCTGAAGAGAAGCTTGTTATTCGGATGGTCAACGGAGAACAAGAATCACTCTGTATCGCCACACGAAGAACCCAACTTTAAACAAAGGGGAGAACCAGTTATTCTCCCCTTTTGTAATCGGAATCGTTTCGTTGTAATTTTTCATCCACTCAAAGAAATTTTACTTCGCGCTATTTTTTTGATCAAACAATGTGTTGTTTATAAAAGGGTGAAATCCAATGGGAGTAGCAAAGGTAAAATGTGGTAGTAGAGATATTTTCAATTATTTGTCCTATTAAGCTAACATTTTCTTGTTGTAGATTGTCCCTCTACTCCGGCTAAAAAGAAAAATGAAGGTTTAACTTGTCTTGGATGAATGCACATTATTATGATTAGTGATAAACTAACTTTTCTTTGTTCCCTAGCTGGAATATTCATTATTTACACCAAAAAACTGCACCTCCTTGCATTTCACATTTTGATTTCAACTCAGGATACAATTTAAAACTTCCAACTCTTTTTAGATGAACTAGATGAACGTATAAAAGATGAACTTCAGGAATTCCCATGGACCTACGACAAGAAAATTGCAATAGTCAAATATAAAAAAGGAATGAAAAAGGTAACTCTTTCCATGACTGATAAATCATCCATCTTACTCATTCAGAACAAATTACAAAAGCTTGCCTTGTTTGGTAATCATAACTTCTAGTGTAGACAAACTTTTGCATGTCCTTAAATATTACAACTCAGTTTTCACCTAAGAGGCAAGTATTGAACCTTTTCTTTGTGTCAGACTAGAGGGAGCATCTATGACAAATGAATGTTGGAGGAGCTTAACAGCATAAATAATTGAAAATATTTTAAAGCTATTATGTATGCATATTTACTTGTATATAAATCTGCAGACAAATGTACCCAAAAGCACCATGAACTCACTTTAATCTATTGCCTTTC
Organism: Agave tequilana; assembly: GCA_038442645.1. Lineage (NCBI taxonomy): Eukaryota > Viridiplantae > Streptophyta > Magnoliopsida > Asparagales > Asparagaceae > Agave > Agave tequilana. The sequence goes on from JAVJIF010013796.1 coordinate 44,108, forward strand.
TGATGCTATCATGATGGGCATGAACTTATGGTCTTGAAAAATTATCATGCATAAATGAGAAGATATCTCATAAGTTATCAGCTAGAGAATTGCCATGCAAACATGTATTCAAGTGCTTGTATCTGTTGAGTTGGTGGTAGGGTGGCAACTGGCAAGGTCGCTTGTGCCACTTCTGTAGATGCTGAAGATATACTTGCACATGTCTCAAATAATCCTGTGATGGTTTACTGATCTGCAAACAGATTACTGCTACACGACAACAATAACATTTTTAGCTACTCGTTGCAATTTGCTTTTTAGACAGCAATAGTGTTGTTAGTACGCTAGTACTCTTTCGTGTATGCCTTCATGATCATTGGCCAGTACATGAGAACTCCACTGAATGCCTTTTGATAGCCAGTACATGAGACTTCCACTGAATGCCTCCATGATATAATCTGTTATCTTAAATCTGCCAACTTTTTGAACGTTAAATTAGTTGTTTGTAACATGTAGCATAAAGTTTCGACATTCCATCATTTTTCATTTGATATAATATATGTTTTCATCAATTTTCATCTCCTAATGATCATTGGGTTATTTTTTATGCCAAATTTAGACCTCCAGTTGATATTAATGAATGCTTCTTATATGAACAGCCTGACAGACTTGATGAAATGGAAAGAATTGAGAGTTCTGGAGGATGGGTTGTGGACTGGCATGGCTATAGGGTACTAGGGGTTCTTGCAACTTCGAGATCTCTAGGTATGTTCACTTCTATATAGAATTTACTTTATGGAGTTGATTGTTAGTTTAGATGAAATATGCTTCTTCTTTAAATTAAGTTTTAGCATAGATATGGAAATATTAATTTCGTGTAGGTTACACTTTAATCTTATTATGAAACCAGGCGGCTTACGCCCACTATTTATTCTCAAAAAAGGGAAATCTTATTATGTTTTCCCTTCCTTGAAGACATTTTCTCAGCGAAGGAGTAATTTGAAGTTCTCCTCCTTGGATGAAAAATAACATCGTGACCAATAAGTTTTCCTACTCGATAACTGACCTACTAGGTTTATCCCCACTTAATGTCCATATTCTTAGGCCAGGAATTCTCTCCAACCCAGACGATTGATGTCTAACTTTACAGGACGACGAGAAAGATTTTCAATTTTTCCAGTGGCCCCTTCTCATAATGGATGGACGGATTCATGCTTGATTTTTTTGAGGATAACAGTGGGATGAGCCCCCGACATATCATTAAAAAGCTTTTAACGAAACACCAAATGGAGTACAAGTGCAAATAAAAGAAAAGCAAAAAAGAAGTAGAGTGTACATCACATGACACAATCATATGTTTTTACACATATATCTGGCTACAAAATACAGAAGATACACGAGCGACAACAACAAGCCTCCGAGGGCAGCGAAGCACGCCTTACCTCTCCCAACCCAAAAAGTCCCAAAGATCGCAAGGGGTGTGCGGACAACAACAATCCGTATCTCTTAAAAAAAAACTAGGTTTGGACTGCAAAAGTGGGGGAGGGGTCCATGCTCTACTCGAGATCATCAAAAGCATCGCCTCTGTCACATCTGTGGACGCTTCATAGAGCGGGAAATTGGGGTCATAGTGGACATGTGTCCCATGCTCACGGGTGGCTCTCCCTGGCAGAACCTGCCAATAAATTGCATCAATGCATAAAAATTAGCTTTAACAATATCAAAAACAACATCTGAATCACGCAAAATATAACTAAAGATTCGATTATTTCTTTCTTTCTATAAAAGCCCAAACTTATTTGCCCAAAAGAGGAGTCATGTTTGATGGCCAATCTTATTTGCCCAAAATAAGAGTCATGTTTCATGGCCAACCTTATTTTGATAGCCAAGCCTATATGATTTTTGTGTATCTGTAGTGGTCGAAATTTGACCTCTATCAAGATCGTGACACGTGTCTTTCTTCAAAAAAGACGAGAAGATGCTCAGAAGTCCTTCCGGAATCACCTCCATTCTAGCGATAGTTTCACTGTCACTCCCTCTCCGAAGACATCTCTTGTTCCAGAGTTCGAAGTCATACAGTCACCCAGAGGCGACTCGACTACGGGACGAATGTCCCTCCGCATGGCAACTTTATCCATCACCACATACCATTGTTTTAAATCTCGACCGATATATCGGTATATCAGCCGAGATAACGGTATTTTATCCAAAACGATACGATAAGTGTAAAATTTTACCGGACATCATTTTGGACCGATATAAGCCGATATATCGGTATATCACTACGTGGCCGATATATCAGCCGATATCCGATATGAATATATCTGATATATCGCCACATGACGCATTTGAGAAGCTTTTTACAAACGAATTTGAGGGGCTTCTATGAAAGGTAAGTATCCCATATGAGTTTGACCCTAAACTTACTTTAAATAGTTTCATATGATTTATGTAGGCAATGACATGTATATTCTTCATCCGATATGACGTCTGGTATTTAGTATCATATCGTGATATATCACCCGGTATCCGGTATACAATTTTGCCGATCGATATATCGCCGATATCTGATATTTAAAACGTTACCACAGACAGATCGAGACAAACTACTTCGATTCGTGAAATCGATTACGCGACTCTATAATCTTCTCGTCTAAAGCTACCTTACAGCTAAGCAGAACGTTGGAGATAGCAATAGATAAACCTCCAACAAGTCAATCCTAACAACCTAGATACGGTCTCAACGGTTACAAGGATTAGCAAATTCAAACCGAACAGTTGTAGCCTGTATCTGTCCATATCACTTCATCGCCTCTGTCAGGTACAAGTACACCTCCAACGAGGTCACTTTTCTAATCTTCACAGTATATACCACACAACGCTAGCAGTTTCTCTCTTCCAGTTCACCACCACTATATCGTTAGTTTCTGTCGGTCCTCCTTCCTTACCAACTACTGATTCCTACGCCTGAGGGTCTTAGGTCGGCACCGCACCGGTGTTCCTAACCTGAAAGGTGTCTTCTTTCTCTGTGTGCTCTGATAAGTTCGACCGAGGGCGTCCAATTGCTTGTGGCAGAGTTTTATCCATCACAAAATGATACTTTCATTGAGATTTTGAGTCTACACTCGTGATCTTCCTCCCATCAATCCAAACCTCTATCCTTCTTCAAAAGCCTCTTCCCTAGCATCGATGGCCCAGGGAAATAAATGATGGCCCACAACGGCGCCCTGTTAAAAGGCATTACCAATACTGCCGACAGGGGCACGGTCCCCTTACATGTCGATCACGAGCATGCCGCAGAGGACACTGGATCCTTCTTATCTCAAAGGACAGCCACCAGCTCCCGATCGCCACTGTTGTATGAAGCCTAGATCCTTCATATGCTCGCTGACATGAAGGAGCCGATGAAGGAATAACAAACCCGGTCAGATCGCGACCGGAAGCAAGCGGCTCTCAATTGCAAAAACACAGCTCGCGAGCTGCTGAAAGAACTCAACGATCAACTCCAGGTGTAGATTGCCGCCCTCCAACGAACTCAAGTGCAGACACAGCCAGAGGACGAACCTGGAATGGAGACTCGAGATGACAAGCCCATCACGAACCTGTGGCGATCCAGATTATTCTCTCCTGCGCGAAGACTGTTCTGACAACGAAGCTGATCACCTCATTTCTGAATGGGAGTTCAGCAGGACCAAACTTGGAGGATCGAGGAGTTCTCCTACATCTGAATCCTCGACGAGCTGGTCCAAAGGCGGATCAAGGAAGCGGAGCTGCAACTTCATAACGGACCGAAATATTTCGCTGCCAAAGTCTCTGATTCCCCTCTCTCCGAAGCAACCTTTGAGTGCGAGTTTCAGAAAAAATTTACAAATCCAACCTTTAACAACTACTCTGGAACTAGTGACCCAGTTCAGCATATCAGGCATTTTTGAGACAAGATGATGGTTTCCTGCAACAATCCGCTCATGTTCCTGATCTTTTTGTCCAGTCTGAAAAGTGTGGCATCAGATTGATTTTATTTTCTGCCACTGTGTTCGCTCCACAATTTTGATGAGATAATTGAGGCATTTCTCATCCAATATGTCTCCCGTCGGGAGGCCAAGAAAAATAACCACCATCTCCTCACCGTGAAATAAGACAGGGCGACAGTCTAAGTCATACATTGGATACTTTCAGAACCGATCGCTAAGGTTCCCAACTGTGATGAAAATGTCTCTGTACTCGCGTTCATCAGCGGACTGCAGATTTCTGACCCTCTATACAAGCACTTACTGAAGCATGACGTCACTTGGATGAGTGAGGTCTTGTCTCGATTCTAGCCTTACATCCAGCTGGGGGAAGCGATGAAGAGTTCCACCAACCAATCTCTCCAATGCGGCAACTTCGGAGAGAAGTCATAGTCGCAGTACGAAGCTCCAACCATGCCAGTAACCCGAATCGGGGGCTACCCGCCTACAAAAAAATGCGTTCCCAGTCCTCTCACCGAATCCACTTCAAGCCTACAAGATGGAAGAGCACTTCACTCTCCTGAGGCTCCCCATCAACGAAGTCTTCAATGCCATCAAGGACCAGCCGTGAGTAATGCGTTTGAAGCGATACGACCCTACACTCTCTGAAGTGGAAGAATAATGTTCTTACCATGATAGTAAGAGACACAGACCGTCCACTGCAGAAGCCTCTGAAAATACTGGAAGAACTTATCCGTAAAGACTTTCTCAAAGAGTACGTCTTTACCTCTGGGACAGCCTCCGATGTAGGACAGCCGAGCGCTCCGCCTCCTACACAGCACAACACGTGGTCACCCAGTACAAGACGATTGAGTGATCTGATCTCTTCAATGAAGACAGGGGGAGCACCTCCACCGATAGTACCCCCTGAACTTCAGTTAATTCCATGTATTTTATTCTAATCATCAAATAAAATCACATTTTGCTCTTAACCATTTCAGCTCATTCTGCTGCTGGGAGTACCCCCTCTCAGAGTTCTGTCAAGTCGTCGCTCTGCTGATAGGTCTTACCCCCCACTCGGAGACGACCATGAACCCAACCTCGCTGATGGGTCTCACTCCCACTCGGAGTCCAATGTTTGCACACTCTTTTGATGGGATCTTTTCCACTCGGAGATGGTAACGCAAGCACTTGCCTATTCCTCTCAACTAGCCTACAAGCAGTCGAAACCCTCCGTTGTAGGATTGTCCCCCGTTCCCAGTTCCTATCTTGCTGTTGGGATTACCCCTATTTAGAGCTCCTAATGTTTGCACATTCCGCTGATGTGATTACCCCCACTCGGAGACAATAACACAAACATCAGCTTACGGTTTCCCTCATCTGGCTCACGGGCAGATGAACCGCTGGCACTTTCCCTCTGCTAGTGCCACTTCATTGCTGAGATTGTCCCCCACTCAGAGTTCAAAGTCATGCCAAGTTCGCCACTCTGCAGAACCACTCCACTGCTGGGATCTCTCACAATCGGAGTCCAAAGTTTGTAGGTACTGCTGATGGGATCACCCCCACTCGAAAACAATAACGCAAACTCACTAATACATTCTGTCTCCAACCAACCACACCAGAAATAGAGATCAGGACGTTGAAGAGGCATGATCATGTCATATCCAAAAGCCTTATGGTAATTGCAACCCGGGCAAGATCCAAACATAACCATTTTCTTTCCAAAAATATTTCATTTTATTTATTGTGTTACATCTAAAGAGTGTAATACAAAAAATTCCTTTACATCTCTATGTTTATATTTTCAAAAAAGAAATACAGAAGATCTGAATTCAGACGCTTCGATCCTTCCACGTCCGTCAACCCCTCACTCCGAACTCCAAAGAAACGCTTATCGGGAGCATCTACCAAAAGAAGTCATATCTCTTCATCCACGCCACCCTAAAAGATTCCAGCCGAGAGGCTTTGCACAATAAAGATTTGTCCATCGGAGGTGAATGCTCCTCGAGTGAAAGACTTTCTACTTTTTGTCCTGTACACGCCTCCAAGCCATCCAAATCAACGTCACCATTCTCCTTACATTTGCAAGAAAAATGAGATGGACTCTCAGGAAGCCTTCTGAGAGTAAGGCAGCGATGTCCAACCAGACTGAAGCCTGCAAGGCACGCAAGAAGAAGGTGATGGTATCACATCCCCTCCGAGGTGTTGTACCGGAGAGCTCTGAACTCCAGGAAGAGTGGTGATTCATTGGTGCATCAAGCCTATGAGATCTTTTTCCTTCTTCCTGGTGCACGCTATAAGAAAAGAGGCTCCAATCCTTAAGGTCGAAGCTTGCCCGCCCAAGACTGAGCAAATTGAAAAATCAGATCGCGCCCGATCGAGTTGAAACAGGAATCCTACCTGTCACCCTCGATGGTGGCACCCTGTCACAGCAACTAATGCACCGCAACGGGTCCTTCACGGCTCCTAATGCGAAGCACCGATCATATTCCCAGAGAACAAGAGCATATCCATCATTTTCATTCTGTCTTCTCTCCTCTTCTTTCCTTCATCTAATGAAACAGAAGGAAGAAAGCATGGCGAGCCGTTCACGAAAGAAGCTGCAACAAAGTTGAAGTTTTTGGTGAATTTTGAAAAATCTTAGAGAACTTGAAGATGACCTCCTTTCCCCCAGATCTCCTTCATTTTATGGGCAGATGAATGAGTTCATCACCATCAATACGAGTCTTGAAAAAGTGAGAGCTCCTGAATAGTTGACCCACGACCCGAGAAGATAAACCAATTGAAGGGACGGGAAATTAACCGTCACCACTAAGCCATTATGACGTTAAAAGTCAAACCAGCAGTCATAATGACGCGAGGATTCGAATTGACTCCTAATATGACTAGACGACAACTGACAGTCAACACTGTTTTAAATCTCGGCAGATATACAGGTATATCGATTGAGATACCGGTATTTTATCCAAAATAATACGATAAGTGTAAAATTTTATCAGATATCATTTTGGACTGATATAAGCTGATATATCGCCATATATCGCCACGTGGCCAATATATCAGCCGACATCGATATGAATATATCCGATATATCACTACATGATGCATTTGAGGCTTCTGTAAACGAATTTGAGGGGCTTCTATGAAAGGTAAGTATCCCCTATGAGTTTGACCTAAACTTACTTTAAGTAGTTTCATATGATTTATGTAGGCAATCACATGTATATTTTTCATCTAGTATGACATCCGGTATTTAGTACGATATCGTGATAGATCACTCGGTATCCGATATTCGGTATACAATTTTGCCGATTGATATTTTATCGATATCTGATATTTAAAACACTGACAGTCAGAGGCATAGACTTCCCATTAATCCTGAAGATCCGTAATAAATGCACAGAGATATTTCGGATGATGATCTGTACGAGGCACCAAAGATGAAGACAAAAGACTTCTCCCAATCAACTCAGCTTCCTCACTTCCCATCTGCATGCTCCGACAAGAGCGGAAGCGGAGGCGCATCTTTAGTGGTCGAAATTTGATCTCTATCAGGATTGTGACACGTGTTCTTCTTTGAAAGAACACGAAAAGGCGCTCGGAAGCCCTTCGGGAATCACCTTCATTTTAGCGACATTTACACTGTCACTCCTCCAAAGACATCTCTCGCTCCAAAGTCTGAAGTCATACAGCCACCCAGAGCCGACTCGACTTCGAACCAAATGTCCCGCCATGTGGCAACTTTATCCATCATCATAGACAGATCGAGGCGAACTTCTTCGAATCATAGAACCTATTTCTCGACTCTATCCTCTTCTTCGTCCAAAACTACCTTACAGCTAAGCAAAGCAGTGGGAGATGGCAATTAATAAACCTCCAGCACGTCAATCCTAACAACCTAGATACGGTCTTAACGGTTAAAAAGATGAGCAGATTCAAACTGAACAATTGAAGATGTGTATCTATTCACATCCACTCTATCGCCTCTGCCAGGTTTAAATGCATCTCCGTCTCGTTAGAGGAGTTGCTTCTCTAATCCTCATAGCACATATCACATCACGCTAGCAGTTTTCCTCTGCTTGTCCACTACAATTACACCGGCATTTTCCCTTTGCCGGCCCTTCCTCCTTACCAACTACTGATTCTCAGCTTGAGGATCTTTGGTCGGCACCGCACCAGTGCTCCTAACCTGAAAGACGTCTTCTTTCTTTATGTGCTCTGACAGTTTCGATCGAGGGCATCCAATTGCTTATGGCGGAGTTTTATCCACCACACTATCAGACACCTAAAAAGCAACAATAGTTGGTGATGCACAGAAGAAAAACCTCAATCCTCAACGGTATAAATAGCATCCTCATGAACCCTCTGAATGTGTCTAATTGAAGACTAAAACCTCAGCAGTACAAATATCATTCTCACATATCCTCCTACTAGCCCTAGATCTTAGTATTGAGCCTGGTTCAGAAGAGATTATAGATTACTTATGTTTGTAGGGTGAAATGTTAGGCTTATTTGCAGTTCAGCAAGCACAGAAAAATAGTACATCTCTGACTGCTGAATCCTTTTAGCTTTCTGATTCCAAGCACTGGTAACAATTTGTTGTGAATTGCTTTTAATATTAGCATAGAGGCCTCTTTACCTGCAGCGATGTATTTGGTTGCGTTCAACGTGATGGGAGAGAAAAGAAAGCTTGTGAAAGAAAAGAATAGTTTTTCTACTTGTTAACTGGCTTACTAGGTTCTATTGTTGTGAGGCCCTCTTACAACGTCCATGCTATTCTTGGCCAGGAACTTGGCTCCCTCCCCATCAATTGATGTCAAGTTGACAGTAATATCAACATAAATATTTAATTTCCCATTTTTTTTTGTTTCACTAGGTTTAATGGAGTGAAAATTTCATTAACGCTGGAAGAATACATCCAAGTATCACTTAGGCATGTACTCATAGTTTTTATTGTGTTCTTCTATGATAATCTGAAGGGGAAAGCTATTTCTCAATTCTCAGTTCATAATTTTTCCTCTTGTACACCACCTATTAGTCAGGTTAAAAAGTTTGGTAAATGACCAACCAACTTCGAACTAGGTATGTTACTTTTGAGCTAACCTAGAATCTCTCACATTTCTTGACATACCAGATTTCATCCGATTTTTGCATCTAGGCCAAGAATGGGCAAAAAATACTCTATATCCCAACCATAGAGTGCTATAAGTCGACCAGGAATGCTTCTTGACAAATTTTTTTTACATTGTTTCCTTGACTATTTCCAATACTATCTAAGTTCCTCTAATTGCAACAATGTTGTATCACAGTATCGTTAAAGAGGAGCTTGTCACTGTGGTAAAGTTTGGGGAGTACTGAGGAAATCCAGGATTCGAGTCTTGCACAAGGGAGCCCTGAGGCACTTTTTATCGAACAAAACAATACATTATTGGTGTGTGAATGCTAATTACTATGAAATAAGATATATGCCATATTATTATAAATATATGCCTTATTATTATAATATTATTGTTTTATAACTTGATATGCAAAAACTTGAAATATCAAGCTTCATGCCGAAAGAAACTGGCTGTCAGGGGACTACGACCTCAAACCATTCGTGATCTCCAAGCCAGAGTTGACTGTGATCGACCGGACAGAGGAGGACGAGTTCCTCATATTGGCAAGCGACGGACTATGGGATGTCGTTTCCAATGGCGCGGCATGCAGGGTCGTTCGTAATTGTCTCACTGGACGTACAGCGAAGAAACACCCAGAAGCTGTAATGGGGTATAGCGCTGAGACGGCAGCTACTCTATTGACCAGGATGGCGGTGACAAGGAGAAGCCTGGACAATGTGAGTGTAGTAGTCGTCCAATTTTCAGATTTGCGGGAGAATGCTCTTGTCGAGGATGCCATCAGTCTCTATTGTAGCTCCATTTAGAAATGTCGCATCCATTGCTATATTTAGATCTTACTGTCTAGTGTAGCTGAGTGAGCTAAGTAGTAAAAGGTCCTGGGTTTTGCTTTATACTGGAGATTGTAAATAAATAATGGCAAAAGATAATGAAAATTGAGGTTTCAATTTGAATTGGGATCTAAGTCGCATATACATGTCAGGTAGTTTTCAGATTTCTGTGTTTCCCTGTCTGAATATGGCATCCTTTGTGATGTTGATGAGATGAGTCGAATACCTTTGCCATTGACGGCGAAAATGAGGAGACAACTATCAATTTTTTTTGTTTTTGAGGATTTAATTTTGTCCAAATGAGTTGATGGAGGATTGTCTTTTGGAATGGAGAATGTTCCAGGCATTTGAACAGCACTGGAGTCTGAGATAACATGGATGATGGTTCACTTGTATTCCTGCATTCAGATAGAGATTCATAGGAGAAGCTTAGTGCTGATGGTGCAAGAAGAAGAAATAAATTAGCTCCAAGTTCAATAGTAAAACACTAGAGAGCATTGAACCTGAACAAGTACTTGCTATCATAAACTTTGACAAGTACAAGGTTACATATTTGAGACACAGCATCCACAGACAATACACAAACCTCTGGACACATAACTATAACAAAGGCTTACATGATTGAAGAACACAACCAGTGGTTGCTCACCAAACTAGAACAAAGAAACAAACTGAGAAACTCAAAAAACACAACCCTATTTGAAATAGCTGAGAAGCTCCTTGCATCTCAACCATCTCTAAACTCAAATCTCTATGGTTTTCCTATATAGAACTAATATATATTGAGGTCCGAGGAGAAAGAGGATGAGCACCCTCATTTCTTGTCCCTTCACTCCTTTCTCCCCACACCGTCTTCTTCGCGAACTTATTAACATACATATATATGAAACCTGCAAACTTGTTTCCAGGCCATAACAGTGGAAATGGTGGTAAAAAACCCTTTCTCAACTGTAACTATGTATATATTCCTTTCTTAGAACTCTTTCAGACGAGTTTATACCCTGAAACTGAAACTTCTGCAGGCGAAGCAGAGTGAATGTACACGAACTCGAGGCTTTTCCCTGCAGGGAGGGAGTTGAGCCATGCTGGGAACCCGTAGCCATTGCCAGACTTGTTCAGACCCCATAGAGGGCCATACAGCCTGGATATCGACACGTTGAGATCCTTCGCGGTCTGTGATGATTTGTTAGTCACCGTGACAGAGTACCTAGTGTAAGTCTTGCCCTTTGCAGTCCATGATTTTGTCGCAGCTTGCTCGACTGTGAACGGAGACGATTTGGCAGCTGCACGAAAGAAAAGAAACCGACACACGTTAGCTCGAAAACTTTGGTAGGACGGAAGATGAAAAGCTGAGGAAGGTGAGATTCAAAACCTGGCGCAGGTGTTGGCTTGAGCTCAGGCACCGGATTTGGCTTCTCGTTGATCACCGGCTCATTTGGCAGCGGAACAGCCCCTGCAAAGCGAAATGCACAGCCATCAACTACTGAATCCTGAACCCAAATCATGAATAGCTCGAGCTGCAGTGTCGAATGAACGAACGCATACCAGTAAGAAGCTGGCTGAAAGGGTTCTTGCCCCCATTGAGCCGAGCCAAGACTCCGAGAATGGGAGCATTGTTGTAGGTTGCCGGCTCGGTCTGCTCATAGTTGTCTCTCTCATCGGCGAAGTTGTCATAGCCGTCAGGGCCACCGACAATGGCGCCATCCAAGAGGTTAGGATCGCTGGCCTTCCGGCTGAACCAGGTGGCGTACCCGCCCCTGCATGTCACGAACGATGGATTGGCCTTGATGGACACGATCGACGAGCCACGATGGTGGACTTGCTGCGGGTAGGTGCTACCGTACCCGACCATGTAGCTCGTGGCTCTCGGATTGTCTCCGAGAATGTAGTCGACCTGAGACTTGGCGAAGTTGAGGAGTTCAGAGGGTGAGGCGGTGCCGGACGAGCACTGGATGCTCCTTCCGGCGGACTGGAGGTAGTCCGAGTAGACGGTGAGCAGGAACGAGGCGCTGGTCACGAACTGGAGGTTGTTCCACCTCTGCCGGTAGATTAAGCCGCCGGGGGTCTTCTGCACGTTGCGGCCGCCTTTTCCGATGCAAGAACACATGAAGTACTCTGCCTTCTGCTGGTACTTCTCAAACACTGGTGAGTGCTGAGCTGCCTTCCCTTGGAGGAGGAACTGCAGGAGTAAGAAGAAGGCCCAAGCCCAAAAAGTTAGCCCAAATTTGGCCCATTTGCAACGGTCACCGGCATAACGCAATCGGACGGCGAGAATTTACCTTGGCGGCGAGAACCTGAGCACCGGCGTACTTGACGTCCCAGCCGAACTCGGTCATGGCCCAGCCGGTCCCGCCGAGGGCGTCGCCGTTTCGGCCAAGGTAGTCAAGGTAGTAGTGGTCGTTGGTGGCCTGATACATCCAGGCTGCGGCCCATATGAGTTCATCCTGCAGCCATGCAAACCAAATGTTAATCTTTGACGAAGCAGTCTTTGGGCCTCTGTATTTGTTGATCCAAGGCCCTAGGAACTTACGGCGTATCCGCTGACGGAATGGTAGTATTTCTGAGCTACGGTAATGCTGCTATCGTATTTCCCTCTGTATTTGTCAGCAAACTCGAAGAGCTGTTGCACCAAGAAAACATTTTTAATTATTGATTAAAAAAAAACAGGTTTTAACTAGCAATTGAACTGTGTCTCATGTTTGATCGAGACTGTGGTCGAAATACTTCATATTGGAATTATTTGAAGGAAAAAAAATTGATGTCCGTGTATTGCACGTGCTACAAAATATAATAGCAGTTACTACAAAACTATAGAGGGGATAGGATCCTTGATTGCACTTTTGGGCGTGAATCACGCCCCAAGCTCAGTTACCATAACTATGATCATGTAACTGCAGAAATGACAATTATACCCTCCGATTTGAACGGCTGAGATAGACAGACAAGAGGAACGGAGTAGGGTAAAAGCGTCATGTGGGCGTGGGCCCCCCATCAACGCCTAGGCCACCGACACGACAGCCCATGTGATTTCCAACTGTCCACATTACGAGGACAGTTTGCGGACCCGAAACGACCCGGATCCGCTAGTCACGGGAGAGACACAAAGGCCCCCTCCAACGTGCAGAGCCCCTTATTCTGTGGTCCCCGGCTTCTTTTATCTTTTAACTAACCCCTCAATAAAATTAAAATTTACACTCTTTAAACAGGTCATGTATGCAAATTGCAAATTTGAAGACAAACATTTTGATTCAAACTAGTTTGAGTTCAAACTGAGCTCAGACCTGCCTGGCATGGTTGAGGAGCTCATTGGAGTAGGCCGGGTTCGACCGGCGGAACACGATGGAGGCCGAGGCCATCGCGGCAGCCGTCTCCCCGGCGAGGTCAGATCCCGGGTGGTTCGGGTCGATCTGGTACGCCTGCCGGCTCGTCGTCATGTCCTCCGGCCGCTGCCAGCAGTAGTGATCAGTGTTGCCATCCCCAACCTGTAGTGTTAATGGACCAAATCATCATCAAGTTAGAAACTAAATTTTTGCAGAAGTTTGAGGGTGAAATCACAAATTTTCATAGTAACAAGGATAATAATACTATAATGGACTAAGTTAGTCACATTCTTAAAATCACAAAATCACAAGGCAAATTTGAAAAAGGTTTTAGAACATTAGAAAGTGAAATAAATGAAATTGGTGTCCTTACCTTTTAGGGACATGTTAAAAAAAAAGAGAAGGAGCTTACAGTGTGGGCCCAATTTCTAGAAGGCAACACACAACAAAAGCCCATGAAGAAGATATATTGTGTGTGCAGGAGAACCACCGACAAGATAAAGCTAAAGCTACAGAGCTAAGTAGCTAACTAGGTTGAAGCTCATGCCAAAGATCAACTGATGATTTGATTCTTATACTTGTGTTTTTAACTAGGGTAAGAACGAATGACCCTACTCAAAGTGAGAAGCAAAAAAAAAATACAAGGTTGTTATTAACATCTAAATATATTATTTTGTTGAACTATAATTGAACTCAAAAGTCTAGACACAACAGTAAGATTGTTCGATCGTGACTGGATACATCTGATCCTCTCGAGCGGGTAAAATCCTAGCAGACTCGCGGTCTGCTTGGTTTGAAAATCGCCTCACAGAAAACTATCAATTGTCAATACAAAGTTTTCTGAGCTTTTTTCCGGTCAAACAAACAAGTTATGCTAGAAATGTGCGTGGGCCCCACAGAAATCAGAGAAAATACCCATCATTTTCCACCAAACAAACAACACCCTTGAACTATTTCTTTTTGAGTTTTAAGTTCAAAAAAATTTAGAGCTAGGTTAAAAGCCAACACTTAACCACTAGTAAAAAAAACAATGGAGGGTGAAGGGAGTTAGAGGTAGGAGTTACTAACTTCCCCATAGAGGACATTGGGCTCAGGGTGGGCCTTGATGAGGTAGTCAGTCCCCCACTTGACAGCATTCATGGCATGACTCAACTCCCCACTGGCTGCCATCTGCTTCCCATACTCCACAATGCTCCAAGACATCATGGTTATTGTGAAAGCCATGGGCAGCCCAAACTTCACATTGTCACCTGCATCATAGTAACCTCCAACAAGATCCACCTACAAATAAAGAGGATTAACAATTCAATTAATACATTATCAGGGGCTTAATTAATTATTTGATGTTGATGTTGATGTTTATGTTAAGAAAGAGGGAAGAATTTGATACCAACCCACTCTTTTTTAGTCAAGAATATAGTTGAGACTTATGGGTCAACCTTAGAATTGCAAGAAAGATCATTTCATCTAATATTTTAATTTGTTTCAGGAAAACAGGGGATGTTAGTTGAGCTAATTAAGATTTTTACCTTAACAATTCATCTTTTCATATTTTTAAAATTGTATTACTAATTTTTTGGGATTTAAGGAAATTAAAGCAGAGCAGAGAACAAAAATTGAGTTGAATAAATATATTAAAATGAGAAGGGAGAAAAAAAAAAAACAGAGGAAAGTGACAACAATTGACAAGAGAAATGAGAGAGGACACCCCCTCTCATGGCCCATTTAAATCTGCCTCTTTTTTTTTATGTTATAAATAAACTAATAAAAAGAAAATGACAGCAAAAAAAAAAAAAAACCTTATTTTTCCCTGACAAAAAAAAAGGGAGGAGGAGTTCCTTTCAAGCCCATTTCCCATCTCTAACTATAACAACTGTAAACTAACAGAACTTAATTTTCAGACCCAAAAATTACAAACAAAATAAAATGAGAATTAATTTCTTACATCAATAAACAAACTCAAAAAAAAAAAAAACAAAAAAAAAACAGAGGAGTTCCTTTCATCCTCGTTTCCCATCTCTAACTTTTAAAAAAAACCTGTAAAAATAAAAATTAAAACCCAACAAAATGAGAGGGGAAAAAATAAATTTACCCCATTGGCCTTTCCATCCTGAAGCCCAGAGTTTGCTCTCCAAGTGACCCTCTGGTTTTTGGGAAGGTAGCCTGATCTCTGAGCCTCAAAGAAGAGAATGCTCTTGCTCAGAGCTTTCCCATAGTCATGCCCAGCTAAGGCCAATGGCACCACACCCACTGCCAGCAACAACACTTGCAACACCAGCACAACTCCTCTCCTCCCCATTTTTCCCTCCTAAAAAAAAACTTTTTTTTACAATTTTTTTCCTTCTCTAAACTCCCCTTCAAACCAAAATGAGAGAGAGAGGAGACAAAAAGAAAAGCTTTGAGAACAAAGAGGAAATGGTGAGGAGAATGGAGAAGAAGGGGCAGCTCAAGGGAGCTATATATGGAGAGAGCTCAGGGGGGGCCACAGAGTATGGCAGAGTTCAATAAACAAGTTTTTTTAAAAAAAAAATCTTTTGTAAAATATTTTTTTGTAATATTAGAAATTTTCCCAATGTAGCAATGTAGGTGAGAAAGTCGAGAGACAAGTCATGTGGTGCATGTGTGTGGTCTTTTCCTGCAAATAATTTTATTTAATTTTATTTAATTTGCATGAGTGATTTGTGCCTGACAAATTAATTCATTTTAACTGCTGAGAGAGGAGGAGTTATGGCAACTAGAAACTGAAAAGGTCTGAGGAAGGGGGAGTTAGGGTTAGGGTTAGGGTTAGGGTTGTGGTCCTTTGTTGGTTGGGGGTGAGAGATGAGATCTTGGCCGTACACGTGGGTTCAGTTGTGTATCCATTGGACAAGAAGCATGCCAAAATCATTTTCCCTCTTCTTCTTCACTACACTGTACTAAAACACCCTTGTACTGAAAATTAATCATATAAATATTTTTGTATTTGTAGCTCGATTAAACATTAGTTTGCTTTGAAACTATGGGAGTTAGTTTGGAAATTTAGCATGGTGGTGGTAGGCAGCCAAAATAGGTGTTTACTTCCTCTAATTTGCTTTGTTAATAATTTGACCAAGTGATTAGTTGACAAATTACAAGTTTCAAATCGCCAAAATTTCAGAAAGTTTGGTAAATTTACACAAAATTTATTTTAGGCCACACTCCACCGTTCTCTCTTGGGCCGGGGGCAAGGACAAAACAGTCATTTTCCACGGATTAACGGTGAGAATAAGCAATCAAAGACCTGAGAGAGAGAGAGAGAGAGAGGCGACGGATCAAAGGAATCTTTACAGTTACTGCGGTTAACAGTTATTTTTACAGCTGCAGTAACTAAGTTTGACTGGAATCTCACCGACTGTTCTCAATGTGCAAGGTTGTGGTCACCGACGAAGCAGGATGAGAGAATAGTGACCGGCGGGGGTGCGAGTGACACCGGTGAGTTTTGCGGCCCGGCGGTGGGGACTGTAAGATGACCGGTGGTCCCCGGATCTTGTTTGGGGATTAAAGTTTGTTTTTTTTTTTTTTTTAATTATTGCGCGTGCAAATTGGATTGGGCTCGCATGCAATATTAATGTCTTGTTTAATTATAAGAACTGAAGAGTGTAATTATGTAGTTGCTACCATTTAATGTATGGTTTCTTTCATATTAGTGCCTGTGAAATTTACATTATTTCAATTTGCACCTTGAGCAATTACTATTTCTTTTTATATGTGTATATAGAATAATTAAAGTAGGTTATAGCTTAAAAAAGGGGAAAATAGTTCTAGAACTTTTCCTGTTATTTAGTTGCTTTTTTTTTATTAACGAATATTCATATTTCACAACTATTTTGCAAAACTCGCAAACCAGCAAAAGAACACAATAATCAATAGATATTGAGATGATAGAACTGTACTTTGCAAAATGAATGGTTTGAATTTTTGATCAAACATCAAGCTTAGTAAAGCAAGATTCTCCATGAACCCCAGCCAAACAACATTAGCAAAATTGCCAAATGAGATCGCAATACCTTTTGTTTTTTATATGTGGTTGATTGTACATGTATATTGCATTATGTGTTATTACATTCCTACATTTATCTTTTAATAAACTCTGCAATTAATTTATCTTAATATCTAAATTGTGCAAGGTGATTACTAATGAAAGAAGAAAAGATAATACCAAATAAATATCAGTTAAATCAGATTTATATGTTTATTTCGTTAGCTAGTAGATTCAACGAGATTAAACGTGGATGAGACAAATCCAGAAGTCCAAAGATGATCTTATCAATATACAAAGGGATATCTAAAGGATTGAGACGTATATTCAGAAGATTTAGAGAGATAAGGCAAAATCCAACTGAAGATTAAGGGATAAACAAATATTAGCCTTATCTCCAACCTTATCAGAAGATTTTTTTCTCTTGGGCAAGCAATTTTGTCCATATCTCCAACCTTATCAGAAGATCTTTTCTATTGGGGCCAGCGATTTGGTTTCATCCTCAAGCGCGCTCTCCCCTAGGGGTGAGCAGAGTTCGGTTATAACCGAAATAACCGACCAAAAATCGAAACACGAAACCCGAACCGAACCGAACCGCTCTAGTTCGGTTCGGTTTCGATTTTGTGTTTCAAAAACCGAACTCAACCGAACCGAACCGAATCTCTTACCCTATATATCACCCCACCCATTTCAATTTAGTGAATCATATAGTTCATAACAAAAACTAGTGAAAACTTATCTCATTACTTCTAGCATTACCATCTTTTTTATGTTGAATATGTGAAAGTTATGTTAAGTACACCATAACAATTAAGAATAATATTTATATAATATAGTTCTTCTTTTTTCATTCTTGCCATTAAAAGTTAGTAATATTATGTGAGTTTTGATATAAGAGCCCAAATATAACGTAAAAGTTTTAGAATATGAAATTTTTAATTCACATTAAGGTTAGGGTCTTTACCTTATTTTTAATTTGGGTATTGAATATTTGAGATTAGAATATAAAAAGATGATAATATAATGGTGATTAAAAAATGTAAGAAATGATGAAAAAATATTGGCCTAACCGAAAAAACCGAAAAACCGAACCGAACTTAGTCGGTTCGGTTCGGTTACTAAGTCTAATCGGTTCGGTTCGGTTTTGCAAAAATTAGAAAAAATCGAACCGAACCGACCGATGCTCACCCCTACTCTCCCCTCCCCATTTCTCCTATTAATACCACCATATACAAAAGGCAAAGAGTATCACTTCAGCAGAGAGTTAGAATTAGGCTTAGACTTGTAGTTTAACTTAGGTTTTTCTTTTTCTTTATATAATTTTCCGTTTATCTATATGTAACTCAGATCAGAGAAAATTTTCATGAGAAAGAGAAGAAAATTGTATTAAGAGCGATACCAGTATAAATTTTCTCTTTTCTTTTATTGTTACTCTATTTTAATTAAAGTTACATTCTTGTTTTCTTCTTCTTCTTTTTATTTTACTTTCTTTGTGTCTGATTATTTAATCCAAGTGAATCTAATAGCACCGGAATAGTCTTGCCTTTGCAAGTGCCACCGATAGCTCATGATGATGGACTTCTCCTCTTAAGTGTTCGCACCATTTCATGCTTCTTCGTCTTGATGATGTCTGAGTTCAATCTTATCGGTTATGCGTTGATCACCTCTGAAGCAAGATAAGCCTTCGCCAATGATCTAAGGTAAGTAATCAGCTAAAGAGGTAGGTAAATCTTTAGTTTTTTATTTCTTTATTTCTTAGGTTAGAAACGCACTTTAATACCCTTTTTTCTTTCTTTATTTTTCATTCTTTTAACTTACTTTTTCTTCTCTTATTCAAAACACCAACATTATCCCATCTTCTTCTCCTCCTCCTATTTTAACACTTTTACTTTTTTTTTTTACAATTAAGAAGAAAATGTTTTAACCGATATTAGTAACTTAGGAAGAACTTACTAAAGCTTCTATCGCAGTCCCTCCTTATGGATCATAACCCATATAGCCACTTGCTATAGCGGTAGCATTAAGCAGTCTTGCACTATCTTAGTCTTCAATCTAAACTTCTCTTTTCTGTGCACAGGTTCGACTCAATCAAATTTTGGCACTGTTGTCGGGGAGGGATTGTAAGTTTTCTTTTTGATTTACATAACAATTTAAAATTTTTCTTTATTTTAGTGTGTAGAGGCAAATTTTAGGAAACTAATAGCTGCAGTGGAGTACACGTTGCTTTGTGCTTCTGCTCAAGGGGATACTATTATGTCGCGAAAACGTGACAAAAGCCGCATTTGCGCAGTAGTTTAGTAGAATTACTAATAGATTATTTTTTTTGCAGGTTCTTTTGTATTGTAGATACATCTTTTGCAGTCTTTAGTTTTTTTTCACTATATTTTGCACACTTATCTAACCTCAACAGTAACTTGTATTTTATAAATCTTAAAAAACGGTTAGACTTTGCATTAGAAAATTTGTCTAATTTCGTTGGATTTTATATTACTATAGAATTGTACTGGAGTAAAGATATGTGTGCATAGCATTTAGTATAGAAAACATTCTTATTTGATCACATTGAGTGTTACTTTTTACTAAATATCTGCGCACGCGCACTGAAACGAATTAAAGGCTTGTCCTATAAACTAGATAAGGTGGGAAGTTATTACTCTTCCTTAACCCGTAAATCATCTCCACACTCACTAACCTAATCCTAACTTAAAACTGAATAGACGTTGGCCCTAGAGATATCTCGGGCTCAATAGCAGATTGATCTAAGGAGAAAGTTGTTAGAGTTTGACTCAAGTCAAATCGGTGTTAAAAGTTGAGGATTGACAGGCACAACCTCGAAGAACAGTGGTTTGGCATAATTATGCCTGTTACTCAGGCACGACTATCTCTCACTGATCTTGCCCCTACCTCGTCGATTAACTTGTGATCAGATTGCTGCAATATGCCTCTCATGGACAGTTTAAGTTAAGAGTTGGTCTAAGGTCTACCCTAACTTAGACTGGATTTTTCTTTCTTTTCTTTATTTGTTTGTTTGTTTTTATTTTTGACATTTCTTGTGTGACATGAATTATAATTATAATTTATTCAATGCATATATTGATCCATATGAAAATCACCTAGAGGGGGGGGGTGAACAGGTGATAATGCTAATCTAATGAACTTAATGCGGAATTTGAAAACTAATTGCAATTAACAAGAGATGCACACTCAAACAAGCCAAGCAAATATGAATGAACAATATGAATTGATGCAAGGCACAATATAGAGAGAGAGTAAGAGCCAAAGGATCAAGCGCAAACAACAAGATATGTTTCGAGGTTCGAGCACCCAGCTCTACATCCCCGCCTTCACACAGAAGGATTTTAACTCCACTAGCTTGTCCACAAAGGACTCCCACACAGGGAACCTCCACCGAGAATTTGGGGCAATACAATTGAAAACACCTAGAGGGGGGGTGAATATGTGATAATGCTAATCTAATGAACTTAATGCGGAATTTAAAAACTAATTGCAACTACAACAATAGATGCACACACAAGCAAGTATATGATATAGCAATTTGCACAATGTAAAGAGAGAGAGAGAGCAAGAGTCAAGGGATCAAGCGCAAACAACAAGATATGTTCCGAGGTTCGAGCACCCAGCTCTACATCCCCGCCTTCACCACCGTGAAGGATTTCCAATCCACTAGCTTGTCCACAAAGGACTCCCACAAAGGGAACCTCCACCGAGGATTTGGGGCAATCACAATTACAAGGAGTACCCAACTCCTATCCTTACAAACACAACCTCCTCCCTGAGGCACAACTCCAATCCAACAAACAATCACCTCACAACTTGAGGGATTAGCACCAAGCAACACAAGGATCACCTCACAACTTGAGGATGCAACCCAAATGCACAACCTCCTCAACACAATAAGGGCAAGGCACAAAGCAAGGAAAGGGTTTACAACTTGGTGGTCTAACAAACAACCACAAACAATTTCTTTCTCCCCACAAAGATCCTATAGATGAGATAGTAGAAGTAGCTCAAGTGTGGAGAAAACAAAGTGTTTAAAACAAAGAAAAATCACTTGGGAAATCACCACAAAGATATTGAATGATAGAACCAAACCAAATTCCCAAAAGACTATTTTTCTTTGAAATAATGAAACACTTTTAAAAACAATAAGATTGATCTTTTTAGCACAAAGAAACTCTTTTTAAAACTTGTTTAAACACCAGAGAAAGCTCAGAAATTCGTCCAAAAAATTCTTAGAGAAAAACTCTTTCCAAAGGAGTATTTATAGGCCAAGTTCAAAACTAGCCGTTGGCAGCAGAAACTGCCAAAAATGCCCTAACGGTCGACCGGTCGGTCGACCATCCAACGGTCGGATTTTGACCGTTGGCAACTGTCGGTCGACCGCCCGGTCGACCGAAAAGAACAGAGAGCACTGCTCTCAGTTCCGGTCGACCGCCCGGTCGACCGGCTCACTGTGCTGCCAGACGTGCACAGCTCTGTGCACGTCGGTCGACCGGTCCTTGGTGCGGTCGACCTCTCGGTCGACCGACCTGGCCTGTCAGCCAGTTCCCAGAGTCTGAAAAATAGGGTAAAATATATTTTAATAAATCCATAAAACTTGTAAAAATTACACAAAAATAGTTCACATTTTGTATTGAAATATAAACATGTGATAAAAATTTCATCACAAATAACAAACATTTTGAAACATTTTTGTGTCTTATCATTTTCACCAAAACCAAAATCTGTATTTTCTAAAACTTGAATTTTTGAATAGAAAATACACTTTGTTCAAAACTCATCCAAATACAAAAACATGATATTAAATAACATTTAGGCATGATGTATATGGATATAATCCTATATACATGAAACATATATATATATATATCCATGTTTTTGACTTTAATTTCAAAATATGTTTTGTTAAAAATACCAAACATAAAACACATGAATAAGTAAGTCAAAACTAAGTTTGTCTAGGAAGTTAGGCATGCATGTATATAGAATAAATCTAATATACATTAAACCATGTAAACTTGTTTTGAATCTATCTATTCATGCAAACCAAGATCGGTTAAACCGAAAACGGAAAAAAACTGAAAACCATGAAACGTGTGTGTTGTGAACTTGAGCATATCATACTATTCTAATATTTACAATTTGGATCTAAACACAAAACTAAACTATGGTACCGATGTCTTCTTGTAGAGCACTGTCTCCAAGCCGACTCGATCCAAAACTCCTTGATCAACCGAGCAAGTGCTATATATGATCTTTGACGCTCGGGCTCTTGAATCAACATGTGAAAGCTTCCAATCATCTTGTTGAAGCTAATCACCTACTAATAACTTGATTAATGATCTGAAACTAAAATCACAAGATTATTAGTACACATAACTACATGAGTTAATCATCATCAAAACTAGAGTGGAAGGCCTCTGGGCCAACAATCTCCCCCTTTTTGATGATGACAAAACTCATGGAGTTATATATGCATGGATTAAAGTTAAGCTTCAAAGAAGCTCCCCCTTAACTCATGCATAAACAAATAAACATAAATATGCAATGAATATGAAACATGAAACATGCATAGATATGCATAAACAATAAAAGGTTCTAGATACCAATGAAATTGTCAAAAACAAAACATGCTCTAGATACCAATTAAACTTAAACTAAATTAAACTTAATATATGCAAAACATAAATATGCATATATAACTCAAGATCTTTCTCCCCCTTTTTGTCAATCATCAACAAAGGGTAAACAAGCAAAACAAAACAAAATCTTCTCCCCCTTTTTAATACAAAGAAACAATCATCAATATAGGGGTAAAAGCAAAAACAAATTAATAAATTTTTCTTCCCATTTTTGTTCGAAACAACGAATCAACTAAAGGTTAAAAGCAATAAAAAAAACAATATTCTCCCCCTTTTTGTCTAAACAAAAACAAAGTCATAAGGGGTTTATAATCAATTAGGATATCAATTAAAAATATGTCAAAGTAGCATCTTGATACCAATTGAAAGTAAACAAAAAAATATTGATACCAATTTTAAGAAAACAATCTTGATACCCATTGAAATTAAACATAACAAATTTTGAATGTCTAAACAAAAATTTTGATACCAATTGTAAATATTTTTCATTTTGAACATATGATACCAAATTGAAATTTTCAATCATAAAGTATGGAGTGGAAAACAAATACCAATTGAAAGATGAAATACAAGTTTTCTCCCTCTTTATGAAATACCAAATGAAACAATGAATAAGCTTGTATGTGGATACCATTGAAAACTAGTCAATTGAAACAAGATAGTCATTATAAAACAAGCTTTATCATGATCAAAATTTGTGCTCTAAGATATATGAATATAATAAGCACAAATAAAAACATATATATGTATGAAAAGTTAGATACCAATTGAAATTGATACTCTTTGAAGTACAAGCATACATATACAAAAAAATATATGAGTATACAAAAATGTCAATATTGATACCAATTGAAACAACAATAATATCAAAAGTATATCTCATATTAACTACCACCCAACCATGTTCAAGTTTAAAATGATTTTCACTATAAGGCATACATGAGCATGATCTCCCATCCAACCTCCTATGGATGGTAGGGGTTTTCAAAAATAGGTTTGAAAATAGAGTATGTTTGAAAAACTCTACCAAAGTGAAGAATACGAACTAGTTATGGAAAAATTTGTTAACTAGTATGAAATCCTTCAAGTAAGGAATAAGACAAAATTATTTTTCATGAAACACATGTAATTCACAAGATCACTAAACACTCAAAATCCATAAAGCCCATATCATACTCATGAAAACAAAGTCATGAGAAACCTAATAAAGTGAGTGAACAAGTGTTATGTGACACACATCAACATGAAAATATTCAATTAAGCTTGATTAAGATATTCCTTAAAACATGAAACATGAAAATCTAAAATTTTCAATAAAACTAATTTATACTTCAAGGCATATGTATGTTTTGATAACACAAAAAGTATACATACATATCCCTAAACACAATTTGAGTCCATAATAAAGATTTGCATGAAAAGCAAATGACTCAAGGGTAAACATATATATTTTAAGGTTTGGCAAAATAAACATATACATGAAGTGAAAACACATGATCACAAAAACATGTCCAAAATAGGGAATACAAGTTAGAATGCATGAATCATCAAAACTAGACTATACTAGAACATCTAATGGGTACAAATAAGCATCCAAGCACAAACATATATAAAGATTTATTTGTGGCCCACTATATGTACAAGTATAACTTCTAACCTTAATGAAAACTAACATTTAAACGTATATTCAAATATGAGACATAAAACGGGACATAAATCAACATGAAAATCATAAACATGATCATTATGTAAATCCACATGTTATTAGAGCTATGATGTGCATAATAGCTAAACAAATGGTGAGAACACAACATATGGGTCCATATAAACATGGGTGATCTCAAGAGCTATACATGCATGTCAATGATCTAAGAATCATGGCATTTAACATAATAAATTATAAACATCAAAACAAAACAAAAATCATAAACATCCATATAATCATTATGTGTATGCATATGTATTAGATTTAGAGCATACATATTAGTTAAAAACAAAGTGAGAACACAAAGATAGGTCCATGGGTGTCTCAAATAACTAAACATGTATATCACTAATCTAAATCACATGGCATAATCATAATGAACAATAAAACATGACATGCTATTAATCAATGATGTGAAAGCATGTAAATAAAACAGGAGTTAGAGATCGATACCAAAACCGATGAAGGCACCTCTCTATTTCTCCAAACTAATGGTGGTCCTCTCCACCAAACTTTCCTTGAAAGTGATGCATCCAAATTGTTTTCTTTAAGCACGGAACGCATCCACTTCAAGGCACCGCTACTCTCACGTGATGCGAGAGCCCACACCTACATCAAAAATTTTAGGGGTGGTCTTTGGTACCCATTTTCTTTTGGGTCCATAGGGGTTAGTATCTTTCCTAACCCAAACAAGATTATTTGCTAAATTTTTAATATGTAAACGATCATAGCAAAATCTAGCAAGATGGCCTTTTCGACCACAATGTGTACAAGTGTACACATGAGCATACATGTTATGGTTGTGTCCGTGATGAGCATGTGTATGCTGTGATGGGTGTACATGTAAAGATGGAACTTGTTTCTTGCGAACCAAGGTTTCCAAGCGTGTATGATTCAAAGTACATTGGCTCAAAGTAGAGCCCAAATATTCAACACTTTCCTTCAACACATATATGTCATTTTCAATACTAGAAGATAAAGTGGAGCATGCAAAAGATGTGCAAGAAGAAGAAGCTACACTAGCATGGCAAACATGTATATCAATATCATTTTGCAAAGATTTATTTTTATTCAAAACCAAATCCAATTCTTTTGTAATTAAATCAATTTCATTTTTCAAGACAAGGTTATTTTTTAAAACAAAATCCAATTTTGAAAATAAAACCTCATTGTTCTTCAAAATATCATCACAATCATTTTTGTTTTCAAAACTTCAATCTCTTTAAAGGCAAGGTCTAGTTGAGATCTTAGTGAGTCATGTTCACTAGTAATCTCTTCCTTCTCTTGTAAAACCGATTCAAAAGTTGAGCATAAATCTTTCATTTCTTCTTTTAAATCTAAATGCTTCTTTTTCAAAGAGTTATGTTTTTCCACAAAATTTTCAAGTTTAGATGCAAGTTCTACATTTAAATTTTGAACTTCAAAACATCCATGGCAATATGAACTAGAGCTATCATCTAGTTGAAAATCCGAATGTACCTCAAGGGAGTCTTTCCCTTGGACCATGAGGCAATGCTCGTCGGACTTGTCTCTCCTAAATCTCCTCAACTTGTTGATAATCACGGGTAGCTCGGGAGACGTCAATATACTCCAAACTGCAAAAGCCGAGTCATAACGATCAAACACATATAAAAGATCTTCATTGAGAGATGCTCTAAGTGTCTTAAGGGCTAATGCATTTGCCTTTTTATGCTTGCTACTATTTGGGAAGGATTCTTGTGTAGAGGCTTGGTAGACAAGATGTCCTAGGCCTTTTAAATGGCTACTCATCTTAGCTATCCAAATGTCATGTCTAGCAAAATCAAACATAGGAGGGCTATCCATGAGTGCAAACTAAATGTGTGCAAATGAGAATGCAAATGGAGATTAGCAAACCAAGATCTCACTCCTAGGTGGTTAAACCTAAATATCAGGAGCGTAGGCTCTGATACCAATTGAAAACACCTAGAGGGGGATGAATAGGTGATAATGCTAATCTAATAAACTTAATGCGGAATTTAAAAACTAATTGCAACTACAACAATAGATGCACACACAAGCAAGTATATGATATAGCAATTTGCACAATGTAAAGAGAGCGAGAGCAAGAGTCAAGGGATCAAACGCAAACAACAAGATATGTTCCGAGGTTCGAGCACCCAGCTCTACATCCCCGCCTTCACCACCGTGAAGGATTTCCAATCCACTAGCTTGTCCACAAAGGACTCCCACAAAGGGAACCTCCACCGAGGATTTGGGGCAATCACAATTACAAGGAGTACCCAACTCCTATCCTTACAAACACAACCTCCTCCTTGAGGCACAACTCCAATCCAACAAACAATCACCTCACAACTTGAGGGATTAGCACCAAGCAACACAAGGATCACCTCACAACTTGAGGATGCAACCCAAATGCACACCTCCTCAACACAATAAGGCAAGGCACAAAGCAAGGAAAGGGTTTACAACTTGGTGGTCTAACAAACAACCACAAACAATTTCTTTCTCCCACAAAGATCCTATAGATGAGATAGTAGAAGTAGCTCAAGTGTGGAGAAAACAAGTGTTTAAAACAAAGAAAAATCACTTGGGAAATCACCACAAAGATATTGAATGATAGAACCAAACCAAATTCCCAAAGACAATTTTTCTTTGAAATAATGAAACACTTTTAAAAACATAAGATTGATCTTTTTAGCACAAAGAAACTCTTTTTAAAACTTGTTTAAACACTAGAGAAAACTCAGAAATTCGTCCAAAAAATTCTTAGAGAAAAACTCTTTCCAAAAGGGTATTTATAGGCCAAGTTCAAAACTAGCCGTTGGCAGCAGAAACTGCCAAAATACCCTAACGGTCGACCGGTCGGTCGACCGTCCAACGGTCAGATTTTGACCGTTGGCAACTGTCGGTCGACCGCCCGGTCGACCGAAAAGAACAGAGAGCACTGCTCTCAATTCGGTCGACCGCCCGGTCGACCGGCTCACTGTGCTGCCAGACGTGCACAGCTCTGTGCACGTCGGTCGACCGGTCCTTGGTGCGGTCGACCGACCTGGCCTGTCAGCCAGTTCCCAGAGTCTGAAAAATAGGGTAAAATATATTTTAATAAATCCATAAAACTTGTAAAAATTACACAAAAATAGTTTTCACATTTTGTATTGAAATATAAACATGTGATAAAAATTTCATCACAAATAACAAACATTTTGAAACATTTTTGTGTCTTATCATTTTCACCAAAAACCAAAATCTGTATTTTCTAAAACTTAGATTTTTGAATAGAAAATACACTTTATCCAAAACTCATCCAAATACAAAAACATGATATTAAACAACATTTAGGCATGATGTATATGGATATAATCCTATATACATGAAACATATATATATATATCCATGTTTTTGACTTTAATTCCAAAATATGTTTTGTTAAAAATACCAAAACATAAAACACATGAATAAGTAAGTCAAAACTAAGTTTGTCTAGGAAGTTAGGCATGCATGTATATAGAACAAATCTAATATACATTAAACCATGTAAACTTGTTTTGAAGCTATCTATTCATGCAAACCAAGATCGGTTAAACCGAAAACGGAAAAAAAACCGAAAACCATGAAACGTGTGTGTTGTGAACTTGAGCATATCATACTATTCTAATCTTTACAATTTGGATCTAAACACAAAACTAAACTATGATACCGATGTCTTCTTGTAGAGCACTGTCTCCAAGCGACTCGATCCAAAACTCCTTGATCCACCGAGCAAGTGCTATATATGATCTTTGACGCTCGGGCTCTTGAATCAACATGTGAAAGTTTCCAAATCATCTTGTTGAAGCTAATCACTTACTAATAAATTGATTAATGATCTGAAACTAAAATCACAAGATTATTAGTACACATAACTACATGAGTTAATCATCATCAAAACTAGAGTGGAGGGCCTCTGGGCCAACAACAATCACAAGGAGTACCCAACTCCTCTCCTTACAAACACAACCTCCTCCTTGAGGCACAACACCAAGCCAACAAACAATCACCTCACAACTTGAGGGATTAGCACAAAGCTTACACAAGGATCACCTCACACCTTGAGGGATACAACCCAATAGCACAACCTCCTCAACACAATGAGGGAAAGATACAAAGCCAAGCTAAGATAGGGTTTACAACTTGGTGATCAAAAGACCACAAACAATCTCTTTTCCCACATAAAGATCCTATAGAATAAGCTAGTAGATGTAGCTCAAGTGTGGAGAAAACCAAAGGAATGGAAATCAAAAACTCAAAGAAATCCTTAGGAAAAACAAGAAACTAAGATAAAGAAGTTGAATCAAACACTTTTCCCAAAAACCATTTTCTTTGATTTTCCAAACCTTAGCAAAAACACCAATAGATTGTTCAATTTAAAGCCCAAAAACTTCTTTTGATTGCTGTGAAAACCCTAGAGAGTCAGGAAAAATTAGCCCAAAAATCTTGGAGAAAACCTCTTTCCAATGGTATTTATAGCCCCCAGAAAATTATAACCGTTGGCAGCAGAAACTGCCAAAAATGAACTACCGGTCGACCGGCTAACGGTCACATTTGACCGCTGGCAGCTACCGGTCGACCGGGCGGTCGACCGTCCCCAGAACTAGAGAGCAACGGCTCTCTGGCCGGTCGACCGCTCGGTCGACCGGGAGAAACCCGAGAGCAACTTGCTCTCAGTCGGTCGACCGTGCGGTCGACCAGCTTATGGGTAAGCCAGCGTGCACGTATCCGTGCACGTCGGTCGACCGCTACGGTCGACCGGCTTCTTGATTCGGTCGACCGTCCAGTCGACCGACCTAGCCTGGCAGCAGCTGTTCTGATCAGAAAAACATGTAATTTTTAATCCTAAAAATTCTCATAAAATCTCTAGAATTACACAAAAATAGTTTTATCATTTTATTTTGAAATATAAACTCGTGATAAAAATTTCATCACAAATAACAAACATTTTGAAACATTTTTGTGTCTTATCATTTTTACCAAAATCAAAAACTGTATTTTCTAAAACTTGAATTTTTGAATTGAAATACATTTTGTCCAAGACTTATCCAAATACAAGAACATGATATTAAACAATATTTAGACATGATGTATATGGATATAATCCTATATACATGAAACATATATATATCCATGTTTTTGTCTTTAATTCCAAAATATGTTTTGTTAAAAATACCAAAACATAAAACACATGAATAAGTAAGTCAAAACTAAGTTTGTCTAGGAAGTTAAACATGCATGTATATAGAACAAATCTAATATACATTAGACCATGTAAACTTGTTTTGATCTATCTATTCATAAAACCAAGATCGGTTAAACCAAAAACGGAAAAACCGAAAACCAATATTCAAAACATGAAACGTGTGTGTTGTGAACTTGAGCATATCATACTATTCTAATCTTTACAAATGGATCTAAAACTTAAACTAAACTAGGGTACCGAAGTCTTCTTGTAGAGCGCCGTCTCCAAGCCGACTCGATCCAAAACTTCGTGGTCCACCGAGCTTGACTCCAATGAGTGCTATATATGATCTTGTCGCTTGGGCTCTTGAATCACTATGTGAAAGCTTCCAAACCATCTTTGATGAAGCTAATCACCTACTAACATCTTGATTAATGATCTGAAACTAAAATCACAAGATTATTAGTACACATAACTACATGAGTAAATCATCATCAAAACTAGAGTGGAAGGCCTCTGGGCCAACAATCTCCCCCTTTTTGATGATGACAAAACTCATGGAGTTATATATGCATGGATTAAAGTTAAGCTTCAGAGAAGCTCCCCCTTAACTCATGCATAAGAATAAACAAATAGATATGCAATGTAAGCTCTTAAACATGTATGCATAGACATGCATAAAACAAGGTACCAAATACAAACATGCTCTTGATACCAAACATATGACATATGAAATGCATCATCCATAAAACGTGCTCTTGATACCAATAAAAAATATGTTCTTAAATAATGCTCTTGATACTAATTAAACAATTAAACGACAAGCTAATAAATAAAACAATACAACAAAACATGCATATAAACTCAAATACTTCTCCCCCTTTTTGTCAATCATCAACAAAGGGGTCCAAGTAAAAACAAAAACATTCTTCTCCCCCTTTTTGTTCGAAACAAAGAAACAATAAAGGGGTTAAAAGCAATAAAACAATGTTCTCCCCTTTTTGTCTAAAACACAAATGATGTAAATAAGGGGTGACAATCAATTAAGATATCAATTAAAAAAATTGTCAAGTAGAGCATCTGATACCAATTTAAAGGAACATAAAAACATTGATACCAATTATAAGAAAACAATCTTGATACCAATTGAAATTAAACATAACAAATTTTGAATTTCTAAATAAGGATTTTGATACCAATTGTAAATATTTTTCATTTTGAACATATGATACCAAATTGAAATTTTCAATCATAAAGTATGGGAGTGAAAATTAAATACCAATTGAAAGATGAAATACAAGGTTTCTCCCCCTTTATGAAATACCAAATGAAACAATGAATAAGCTTGTATATGGATACCAATTGAAACTAGTCAATTGAAACAAGATAGTCATTATAAAATAAGTTTTATCATGATCAAAATTTGTGCTCTAAGATATACGAATATAATAAGCACAAATAAAAACATATATATGTATGAAAATTAGATACCAATTGAAATTGATATTCTTCGAAATGTAAGCATACATATATAAAAATATATGAGTATACAAAAAAAAATGTCAATATTGATACCAATTGAAAGAATCCAATGATACTAATTGAAACAATAATAATATCAAATGTATATCTCATATCCTATCCTCCCAATCATGTTCAAGTTTAAAATGATTTTCATATAAGGCATACATGAGCATGGTCTCCCATCCAACCACCCTTTAAAGGTAGGGGTTTTCAAAAATAGGTTTGAAAATAGAGTACATTTGAAAATCTCTACCATAAGAAGAATACGAACTAGTTAATGGGAAATCTTGTTAACTAGTACGAAATCCTTCAAGCAAGGAATAAAACATAAATATTTTTCATGAAACACATGTAAATCACATGGCACTAAACACTCAAATTCCATAAAACATGTATCATACTCATGAAAATAAAATCATGAGAAAACTAATAAAGTGAGTGAACAAGTGTTATGTGACACATATCAACATGAAAATATTCAATTAAGCTCAATTAAGATATTCCTTAAAACATGAAAATCTAAAATTTTCAATAAAACTAATTTATACTTCAAAGCATATGTATGTTTTGACAACACAAAAAGTATACATACATATCCCTAAACACAATTTGAGTCCATAATAAAGATTTGCATGAAGAGCAAATGACTCGAGGGGTATACATGTATATCTTAAAGTTTGGCAAAGTAGACATATACATGAAGCGAAAACACACATGATCATAAAACATGTCCAAAATAGGGAATACAAGTTAGAATGCATGAATCATCAAAACTAGATTATACTAGAACATCTAATGGGTACAAATAAGCATCCAAGCACAAACATATATAAAGATTTATTTGTGGCCCACTACATATACAAGTATAAATTCTAGTCTTAATGAAAACTAACATTTAAATGTATATTCAAAATATGAGGTATAAAACGGGACATCAATCAACATGATAAACATAAAAATGATCATTATGTAAATCCACATGCTATTAGAGTTAATGTGCATAATAGCTAAACAAATGGTGAGAACACAACATATGGGTCCATATAAGCATGGGTGATCTCAAAAGCTATACATGCATGTCAATGATCTAAGAATCATGGCATTTAACATGATAAACTGTAAACATCAAAAACATGAAATATCAAAACTAGAATCATAAACACATATGATCATCATGCACATGCATTAGATTTAGGACATACATATTAGTTTAAAAACAAAGTGAGAACACAAAGATAGGACCATGCGTGTCTAAAATAACTAAACATGTATATCACTAATCTAAATCACATGGCATAATCATAATGAGCTTTAAAACATGACATGCTATAAATCAACGACATGAAAAGCATGCAAATATAAACGGAGTTAGAGATTGATACCAAAACCGATGAAGGCACCTCTCTAGTTCTCCAAACCAATGGTGGTCCTCTCCACCAAACTCCCCTTGAAAGTGATGCATCCAAATTGTTTTCTTTAAGCACGGAACGCATCCACTTTAAGGCACCGCTACTCTCACGTGATGCGAGAGCCCACATCTACATCAAAAATTTTAGGGGTGGTCTTTGGTACCCATTTTCTTTTGGGTCCATAGGGGTTAGTATCTTTCCTAACCCAAACAAGATTATTTGCTAAATTTTCAATATGTAAACGATCATAGCAAAATCTAGTAAGGTGGCCTTTTCGACCACAATGTGTACACGTGTACACATGGCATACATAGTGTGAAGTTTGTGATCGTGATGGGCATGTGTATGCCGTGATGGGTGTACATGCAAAGATGGACCTTGTTTCTTACGAACCAAGGTTTCCAAGCGTGTATGATTTAAAGTACATTGGTTCAAAGTGGAGCCCAAACAATCAACACTTTTCTTCAAAACATTTATATCATTTTCAATAGTTGAAGATAAAGTGGAACATGCAATAGGTGTGTTAGATGAAGAAGCTACACTAGCATGGCAAACATGTGAAGACAATTCAATTTTCAAAGATTCATTTTTCCTTAAAACAAAATCCAATTCTTTTGTAATGAAATCAATTTCATTTTTCAACGAAAGGTTATCTTTTAAAACAAAATCTAATTTAGAAGATAAAACCTCATTGTTTTTCACAACATCATCACAATCCTTTTTGCTTCTCAAAACTCATTTTCCTTTAGGACAAGGTCAAGTTGAGATTTAAGTGAGTCACGTTCACTTGCAATCTCTTCCTTCTCTTGTAAAATTAATTCAAAATTTGAACACAAATCCTTTAATTCTTCTTTTAGTTCAAAATTGTTCTTTTTCAACAAATCATGTTTTTCCAAAAAAATTTCAAGCTTTTGAGCAAGTTCCATATTCAATGTTTGAACTTCAAAACAACCATGGCAATAGGAACTAGAGCTATCATCTAGTTGAGAATCCGATTGTACCTCAAGGGAGGTTTTTCCTTGGACCATGAGGCAATGCTCGTCGGACTTGTCTCTCCTAGATCTTCTCAACTTGTTGATAATCCTTGGTAGCTCGGGAGAAGTCAATATGCTCCAAACTGCAAAAGCCAAATCATAATGAGCAAACACATGTAAAAGATCTTCATTAAGAGATGCTCTAAGTGTTTTAAGTGCAAGTGCATTGGCCTTATTATGCTTGCTATCATTGGGGTAGGATTCCTTGGTAATGACTTGGTAAACTTTAGATCCTAAGGCTTTCAAATGACTACTCATCTTGGCCTTCCAAAATCATGTCTAGAAAAATCAAACATAGGAGGGCTATCCATGAGTGCAAACTAAATGTGTGCAAATAAAAATGCAAATGAAGATTAGCAAACCAAGATCTCACTCCTAGGTGGTTAAACCTAAATATCAGGAGCGGAGGCTCTGATACCAATTGAAAATCATCTGTGAATAGGTGATAATGCTAATCTAATGAACTTAATGCGGAATTTGAAAACTAATTGCAATTAACAAGAGATACACACTCAAACAGCCAAGCAAATATGAATGAACAATATGAATTGATGCAAGGCACAATATAGAGAGAGAGAGTAAGAGCCAAGGGATCAAGCGCAAACAACAAGATATGTTTCGAGGTTCGAGCACCCAGCTCTACATCCCCGCCTTCACACAGAAGGATTTTAACTCCACTAGCTTGTCCACAAAGGACTTCCACACAGGGAACCTCCACCGAGGATTTTGGGCAATACAATCACAAGGAGTACCCAACTCCTCTCCTTACAAACACAACCTCCTCCTTGAGGTACAACACCAAGCCAACAAACAATCACCTCACAACTTGAGGGATTAGCACAAAGCTTACACAAGGATCACCTCACACCTTGAGGGATACAACCCAATAGCACAACCTCCTCAACACAATGAGGGAAAGGCACAAAGCCAAGCTAAGATAGGGTTTACAACTTGGTGATCAAAAGACCACAAACAATCTCTTTTCCCACACAAAGATCCTATAGAATAAGATAATAGATGTAGCTCAAGTGTGAAGAAAACCAAAGGAATTGAAATCAAAAACTCAAAGAAAATCCTTGAAAAAAATAAGAAACCAAGATAAAGAAGTTGAATCAAACCTTTTCCCAAAAACCCTTTTCTTTAATTTTTCAAACCCTAGCAAAAACACCAAATAGATTGTTCAATTTTAAAGCCCAAAAACTTCTTTTGATTGCTGTGAAAATGCTAGAGAGTCAGGAAAAGTTAGCACAAAAAATCTTGGAGAAAACCTCTTTCCAATGGGGTATTTATAGCCCCCAGAAAATTATAGCCGTTGGCAGCAGAAACTGCCAAAAATGAACTACCGGTCGACCGGTCGGTCGACCGGCCAACGGTCACATTTGACCACTGGCAGCTACCGGTCGACCGGGCGGTCGACCGTCCCCAGAACCAGAGAGCAACGGCTCTCTGGCCGATCGACCACTCGGTCGACCGAGAGAAACCCGAGAGCAACCTGCTCTCAGTCGGTCGACCGTGCGGTCGACCGGCTTATGGGTAAGCCAGCGTGCACGTATCCGTGCACGTCGGTTGACCGCTACGGTCGACCGGCTTCTTGATTCGGTCGACCGTCCAGTCGACCGACCTAGCCTGGCAGCAGCTGTTCTGGTCAGAAAAACATGTAATTTTTAATCCTAAAAATTCCCATAAAATCTCTAAAATTACACAAAAATAGTTTTATCATTTTATTTTGAAATATAAACTTTTGATAAAAATTTCATCACAAATAACAAACATTTTGAAACATTTTTGTGCCTTATCATTTTTAACCAAAAATCAAAAACTGTATTTTCTAAAACTTGGATTTTTGAATTGAAATACATTTTGTCCAAGACTTATCCAAATACAAGAACATGATATAAACAACATTTAGACATGATGTATATGGATATAATCCTATATACATGAAACATATATATATATATATATCCATGTTTTTGTCTTTAATTCCAAAATATGTTTTGTTAAAAATACCAAAACATAAAACACATGAATAAGTAAGTCAAAACTAAGTTTGTCTAGAAAGTTAAGCATACATGTATATAGAACAAATCTAATATACATTAAACCATGTAAACTTATTTTGATCTATCTATTCATAAAACCAAGATCGGTTAAACCAAAAACGGAAAAACCGAAAACCAATATTCAAAACATGAAACGTGTGTGTTGTGAACTTGAGCATATCATACTATTCTAATCTTTACAAATGGATCTAAAACTTAAACTAAACTAGGGTACCGAAGTCTTCTTGTAGAGTGCCGTCTCCAAGCCGACTCGATCCAAAACTTCGTGATCCACCGAGCTTGACTCCAATGAGTGCTATATATGATCTTGTCGCTCGGGCTCTTAAATCACTATGTGAAAGCTTCCAAACCATCATTGATGAAGCTAATCACCTACTAACATCTTGATTAATGATCTGAAACTAAAATCACAAGATTATTAGTACACATAACTACATGAGTTAATCATCATCAAAACTAGAGTGGAAGGCCTCTGGGCCAACACCATACTTCATCCCGACCTCTTTTAACTCGAATATCACCAGTCTGACATTTCATAACTTAACCAATTAAGTATGCCAGATTAGTCTTATCCTAATCAACATATGCATATTATGAGCAATACTGGAACAATCATCTCCACTCTTCACCGAGTCAGTAGGGATACAACTCTCTCGAGTCATTTTATCAACCACCTTATCAACATTCATATGGTTCTTATCTAGAAAAATCGATAGAGATAAAATCAACTTATGATAATATTTTAAAACACGTGCATGAGTCTGAGCAACAAGTCCAAAAACTGAAAGACTCACAAACCCATTAAGATTTTCAAATCCAAGATCCTTACTCTATTTTTCAAGTCCCAACACAATAAGAAGAACCGATTAACTGGGAAGATAGGTAGAAACCTTTATTCAATGTCAAAATGATTTTATCCAATCAACTTTTGATTTTAACTAGTCTATTAATAGGCTAGAAGCACAAATGAGTCATTTAATCAATATAGTAAATGATAGGAATGAGAAAACTCTACCTAACACATTTTCAACCATTCCTGATTGCCCTAACCATATTGATAGAATCAAGAATCATTATGTCTTAGAGACTTTAATCAAGATTCAATTCCACCACAACATATTGAACTTCACCAATCCCAAACTTTGGACAAATTGACAAGTTTTCATTTTAAGAAAATTGAACTTGAATATGAATGTGACCCCGATCTCCAACTTTGTGATTCAATTTGAATTTTTGAATCTATGTTGACTCCGACAATCTTACCAGATTTGGATCCAATCCCGAGCCAAGATTGATTCCTGTACCCATAAAACTTGAAATTGAAACAGATTTTGGAAAGTCATATTACATTGACAGGAAAAGAATGTGAATTTTAATTCTTTGATTTAGAACCAACTCTTGAAGCAAAACTGACTCTTGAAGCTAAACTTGATTTAAGTCATATTTTCGAGTCATATCGGTTCCCGAATATTTCACTCTTGAGCCTAAGTCAACTATTCGACCAAGTCACATTCTTTTGTTGGACCTAGTTATTGAGCAAAATGATTCCGAGATGATATTTCAAGATTGATCATATAACTAGAATGATTTTAATGATAGGATCGTGAATGATCCTATTCAATTTGGCGGTAGTGACACTGTAAATAAGAAAGAGGTCATCAAATGTGGGTATTTAGATTGGACAACAACACTTGACCTAATCCAACCACCATCGCAACCACCTTAAGGTAACATTTTTCCTTCCCTTTCTTCTTTTTCATGCATTTATGCATTCATTCATACATTGAGGACAATGCATGGTATAGGTGTGGATGAGGGGTTTCTAACATAACATAGGTTTTCTTTTAATATATAAAAGAAAATTCTTTTCTTTTAAATGTTTTTTTTGAAAAGAGAAACATTATTTTG
This sequence comes from Agave tequilana, assembly GCA_038442645.1. Classification (NCBI taxonomy): domain Eukaryota; kingdom Viridiplantae; phylum Streptophyta; class Magnoliopsida; order Asparagales; family Asparagaceae; genus Agave; species Agave tequilana. The sequence continues at coordinate 81,798 of JAVJIF010013796.1, forward strand.
ACTTATCTTTTGTAAGAAATTAAGTTAATTTTAAGGAATGGGAGAATCATAATTAAGATTTCTTACATTTAGTCAAAATAAGATTATTTGTTTGATTTCTAGGGTTAGAAAGAAAAATTGAAAAAGTAATTTAGTCTTAATTTTTACCTTGATGTAATATGCATACTTTATACACTTATACTCTTAGGGTTCAAAAATAAAGAATCTTATGCCTTATAATACGCGCGCGCGCGCACACACACACACTAAAAATCTTCCATTAAGCTAAGTATTTGTGCCTCATAAAGCATAAATATTCACATCTAAAAGTGGTCCATATTATAAATAAACACCCTGAGTATTGTGGCCTTGTTTGCTCGAATCTTTAAGTTCTTGGGGTGTTTTCTCACCCGGTGCCCTAAGATCGTCCGGTTTGGGAGTCAATGATTAAAGGATCATTACATGAGAGGATTACCGTCAAAGTATATAAAAATAAGGCATAAGAGTTAGAATTAAAGAATCCTTAGTCAAATATTCACGGTCAAAAAGGTGCATATGACTTAGGGTAAAATAATAGATTAGATGAGGAATACAGTTTTAATTCTTATCTTGATTGATAACAAGTTTTTGAATAGAGACTAGGTTTAGGAATGAATAATTTGGTATTCTTATAACTTATAAATTACTTGAATTTTTACCAAAAATCTTCAAATATTATCTCTCTTTTGAAATGCGTTTTCAAAAATACTAACACTTTGTTTTTTTTTTTTTTATAGATTTTGTGGGTGTTATTCACTGAAACCCTTAGGAGACTATAACTCCTCTTCTAGGGGCAACTTAGAGGTTTAAAGGCTTGTTGCATATGAATCTCAAACGCATTCTCCCCTCCCCATTTCTCCTATAAATACTACCATATGCAGAAGGCAAAGAGCACGACTTCAACAGATAATTAGAATCAGGCTTAGACTTGTAGTTTAACATAGGTTTTTCTTTTATTTTTATTGTAATTTTTTGTTTTTCTTTATGTAACTGAGATCAGAGAAAAGTTTCATGAGAGAAAGAGAAGAAGGTTGTATTGAGAGTGATACTAGTGTAAATTTTCTCATTTATTTTATTGTTACTCTATTTTAATTAAAGTTACATTCGTATTTTATTCTTCTTCTTTTTATTTTGCGTTTTTTGTGTTCGGTTATTTAATCCAAGTGAATCTAGTAGCACCGGAATTGTCTTTCCTTTGCGAGTGCCACCGATAGCTCATGGTGATGGATTCCTCCTCTTAAGTTTCTATACCATTTCATGCTTCTTCGTTTTGATGATGTAATGTCGATGAGAACTGAGTTCAATCTTATGAGTTATACGTTGAGCGCCTCTTAAGTAAGGTAAGCCTTCACCAACGATCTATGATAAATAATCGGCCAAAGGGGTAAGTAAATCTTTAGTTTTTTTTATTTCTTTATTTCTTAGGTTAGAAAATACACTTTAATACACTTTCTTCGTTCTGTATTTTTCTTTCTTTTAAGTTAGTCTTTCTTCTCTTAATCAAAACATCAACACCATCCCATCTTCTTTTTCTCCTCCTCTTCTAACACTTTTACTTTTCTTTTCTTTTAAAATCAAGAAAAAAATATTTTAACCGATATTAGTAACTTAGAAAGAACTTACTAAAAGTTTTTATTGCAGTCCCTCCTTGCGGATCACGGCCCGCATAGCCACTTGCTATAGTGGTAGTATTGAGTAGCCTAGCACATTTTATTCTACATTTGTAAATTTTTATTTTTCTGTGCACAAGTTCGACTCAATTTGTGGTCGTGGGTCCGAGTTTCCCCATTCACGATAATGAGAAGAGAGCTTTAAAACTAAATACAGACGTAATAATATATTATTCCAAGTCATGCATTTAAGATATGAAAATCTATAATTTCTACTTTATAATTATATTTTTTAGATATTGCGCTTATTTTTGTGGAGCTTATTTATTTTTCTCCCGTATTTCTTTGCGGTACTCAGTATAACATAGAAAACTACAAGACACGTGATTTTCGTAAAAATCCAGTGATTTTGCTACAACATAAAAAAACTACAAGTTTATACAATAAAGCAAACCATCCCTCCGATCTCTCAATGTTTCTCTTTTACTCTAATTAAGAAATGCTCGTGCACATATAGTGTGTTGCGCACGCCAAGACAACAACCTCTCTGAGGAATCCGCCAACCAGACAGAGATTGATGCAGTCGGAGACGTATCCAACACGACAAGAACAGATAACAATAGAGAAAAGCACTCTACACAGTATTTAACGAGGTTCGGCAATTTGCCTACGTCCTCGGGGTAAGGGAGAGAGAGATTTTATTGATTCGACAATCAATACAAACAAATACAGAGGGATACATGGGGGATCTTCCTTCGATGTCAATACATGAGGGCTCTATCCTTTATTTATAGCCACGGAGTCCCAGGAGTTTAGGAAACCCTGATTTAATTCGATCCCAAACAAAAAAGGATTCTGAATCCAGAAAGGACAGCCAAAATGTGTCTGTCGGTAACTGGCCGGTCGACCGACCATGCCTCGGTCAACCGACTCGGTCGACCGGCTCCAACCGAGAGCAGTGCCTTATCAGTTGGTCGACCGGGCGGTCGACCGGACTGATCCTGTGCACGTTGTGCACACCGGTCGACCGGGCGGTCGACCAGCCTTCTCCACCGGTCGACCGTGCGGTCGAACTGGAGCTTTCCTGGCATGCTTCAATGCGTCGTTCTTTTTTCCTTTGTCTTCCTATCTATGTGCTATCTTTCTCTATCTCCTCTATCTCCGCTCACCCTATAATTCTCCACCTTGGTGAAGATTTTTCAAATCTGAGCCGAACTCTAACGAACTCCAATATATCACCTGGCGAAATCGACACACGATCTCGGCAAAATCGACACACGATCTCGGCTTTAGCGCTCTGAAAGAAATTGACACACGATCTCGGTGAAATCGATACACGATCTCGACTTAGCCAACAGACGAAACCTGTTCCTTCAAACGAATCGCCAGTACATGTACAATTTGTAAGTACACTTAGAGGGGGTGAATAGGTGTATGGCTAATCTAATGACAAATAATGCGGAATTTTAAAACTAATTGCAACATACTTAATGTAACCAAAGAGTGTAGCTGAATTCCCGTGAAGGGCTCTGGACTAACGCCTCTAGATTCCTCTGAATAAGAGTTGAGGTGCTGTTTGAAGCTCTCTTGGTTCAACACAAGTATGGGCACACAAAAACAATACCAAGCATATAAGTATGATATGAACAATATGAAACAATGCAAGATATAGTAGAGAGAGTTTAGAGATAGTGGATCGATCGTAAACACCAAGATATGTTTCGAGGTTCGAGCCACTGCTTTACGTCCCCGCCTTCACACTGAAGGATTTCCACTATACGTCCACACAGGACTTCCCACACAGGGAACCTCCACTAAGAATTTGACAAATACAAATTAAGAGTACACAACTCCTCTCTCTAACAAACACAACCTCTACACAAGAGGTTAGGTATAACAACAATCACCTCTCACTAGCGGGATAAGGTACTAAGCCAAACAACAGTCACCTCTCACTAGAGGGACAAGGCACCAAGCCAACACAACAACCTCAATCACCTCTACACTTAGAGGGATACCAACAAACCCAAATCACCTTCACAATCACCTCTACACAAGAGGGATGAACACAAAGAAAAGAAGGTTACAACTCTTGGTGATCTTTAAGATCACAAAATAATTTTCTCACAAAAATAAGATCCTATAGATAGGATAGATATGATAGCTCAAGTGTGAGAATACAAGGTGTTTGAAAAACAAATCACAAAGAAAAATACTTGAAAAAATAACTAGAATAAGATAGAAATGAAGATCAAAATATCCCAAATACTTTATTTTTCTTTTATTTTTCTAACCCTTGAAAACAAAATAAAGATAAATCTTTTAAACCCAAAAACTCTTTAAAATTTTTTTGCTAAAACACTTATAAAGATGAGAAAATTTGCTCTTAAAATTCTTGTTGAAAATAGCCCAAGGGGATGGGTATTTATAACCCATTTCAAAAACTAACCGTTGGGCCAAATCAGCAGAAAAGTCTGCTGTCGGTCGACCGCCCGGTCGACCGATCAACGGTCATTTTTCTGACCGTTGTGCCATTGGTCGACCGCCCGGTCGACCGAGGCCTGGATACAAAGAGCAGACTCTCTGCCGGTCGACCGGGGCCAGATCCAGAGAGCAGAGCTCTCTGGCGGTCGACCGGCTCTCCAGCCAAACTGACTGTGCACGTTTGTGCACATCAGTGGACCGGACCGGTCGACCGACAGAAGGCCTGGCCAAACATTTTTAGGGATAAAAACTTGTCTTTTTAATTTTAATTAAATCCTATAAAATCACATAAATTTCACAAAAATATGTTCTTACAAGATCTTTGAATATCAAACATGTGTGACCAAAAATCAACACATATGACAAACTATTTGAATTATTTTTGTGATATTAAAATTTAGCCTTTAAACAAAATTGGTATTTTTCAAAAACCAAACTTTGAAATGGAAATCCGATTTTTTCAAATCTTGTCTTAATACAAAAACATGATATTGAAACAAATTTGAAACATATTGTGTATGGATAGAATCCAATATACCTGTAAAATATATATATATGTTTTTGACATGAAATCCAAAAATAAGTTTTGTTTAAATACAAAACTCCAAACTCACGAAATAGACTATCAAAGTAAGTTTTTCTAAATAGATGAAGCATAGATGTATATAGATCGAATCTAATATACATTAAATCATGTAAACTTGTTTTAATTCTATCTATCCATGAAGAATCATATATATGAAAACCGAAACCGTTTAAACCGAAAACCAAACTTGTGTGTGTGTAAACTTGAGCATATCAATACTATCTAATATTTACACAAGATTTAAACATACTAAACACAATACCGAAGTCTTCTTGTCTCTAAGCCGACTCGATCCAAACGCGATCCAATGAGTTTGACTCCAACCGAATGCTAGATGCGATCTTGACGTGCGAGCTCTTGAATCCAAATGTGTTAGCTCCAAGACTCCTATATTGAAGCTAATCACCTACTAAGATCTTGATTAAATATCTGACACTAATTAAATACAAGATCATTAGTAAACTATAACTACATGAGTTAATCATCATCAAAACTAGAGTAAAACTAGAGTGATGGGCCTTTGGGCCAATAATCTCCCCCTTTTTGATGATGACAAAACTCATGGAGTTATATATGCATGGATTAAAGATAAGCTTCATAGAAGCTCCCCTTAACTCATGCATAGTAATAAACAATAAGATATTCAATGAACTAAACAACAACATATATGCATAAATAAGAAAATAAGACAAACATGCATATATAAACTCTCAAATTCCTCTCCCCCTTTTTGTCAATTTATCAACAAAGGGGCGAAAAAAATCAAACAATAAAATTATATATGCGATATAACATTCATGAAGAGGAGAGACGTAAAGTTAACTCCCCCTGCATACATGCATTTATATGAAAATAGATGACTAGACCCTAACCACATAAAGCATAATATACAGTGTATAAGTAGAGATGTGAAGCTCCCCCTACACACGTGTATCACATAAAGAAAAGAGGTCAATCTCCTCAATGTGAGATACACTCAACATGAATCTTATATGTTGAGAAGATGTTAAGCTCCCCTTGCATATAAGCAATACAAAATTTCTAATTTTCTTGAAATCAAGAGAAAGAATTTTGATACTAAAGTAAATGTTGATACCAATTAAAAATAAGACATTGTAAGTTTTTGATACCAATGAAATATACCAATTGTAAGAGTGATACCAATTAAAACCAAATTGTAAGTATGATACCATTGAAACCAAGTTGTACCAATTGAAATTATCTTGTAATTTTGATTCCAATTGAAAGTAATGATACCAATTGTAAGTAAAAATCAAATTTTGGTAAATACAAATCATTTTGCAATAAAGATACCAAATTGAGAATAATACCAATTTAAGATTATTGATACCAATATTGAAAATGTTATCATATATCAAAATAAAGTACTTTTCATCATAAAAAATGGGAGTAAGATACCAATAGAAAATAAAACCGATTGAAAAATAAAATACGAATTTTTCTCCCCCTTTATGAAATACTAATAAAAACAATGCATAAGCTTGTATAAGATACCAATTAAAAAATAATTGTTATTAAGGACTAAATTAAGCTTAGTAAGAAATAATTTGTGCTTTAAGATGTAAAGATATTGTAAGCACAATCAAATCATATATATGTATGAAAATGAAAATACCAATTGAAATTGATATTAACTAAAGGTTTAAAGCATACATATATAAGAAAACAAATATGAGTATACAAAAATAGAATTCCATGAAGTTCATGTGTATACATCATACCTACCACCCTATTCATGCACATGTTTAAGTAGATTTTCATTTAAAGCATACAAGGCATGGTCTCTCATCCGGCCGCCCTTCGGTTGGTGGGTTTTCAAAAATAGGACTTGAAAATAATTTTAGCATTTTTGAAATCTCTACCAATTGAAGAATAAAGACTAGTTTAAGGATAATTTTGAAAACTAGTGCGAAATCCTTCAAGAAAGGAATAAAACATGAATAAATTCATGAAAACATGTAAGTCACATGATGATTGACACTCAAAGTTTTTAAAGCATATATAAAGCTCATGAAAACAAAAATCATTAGTAAACAAGTATAATGTGAGTGAAGAATCATGTAATCAACAAAATCATGGAAATAGGCAATTAAGCTCAATATGAATTCCTTTATAAACATGAAAATCATGAAAATTTAATTTTCATCAAAATAATACTAACTTCAAGGCATATGTATGTTTTGTCTAAACTAGAAGTATACATACATATCCAAGCACAATTGAGTTTATAAAGAAATTTTGCATGAAACGCAAATGACTCAAGAGTATACATGTAAATCCAATAGTTTTAGACAAATTAACATATATATGAAGCTAAACATATTAAAATTGAAAACATGTACAAAATAGAGAATACAAGCTAAAATGCATGAATCATCAAACCAGACTATACTAGTACATCTAATGGGTACAAATGAGTAATTAAGCATAAACATTCAAAAATCAATTGTGGCTCATTAGTTGTACAAGTATATACACAAGTTTTAATGAAAATTACATCTAAAATATGTACTCAAACATGAAATACAAATCCATAAACAATATGATCAGTATGTAATTGCACGTGCTTTTAGAGCTAGCATATACAAAGTAGTTAAACACTACTGAGAATACAAAGTATGAATCCATATGGATATGGGTGTATCTCAAATACTATATAAGCATATTACTCGTCTAATAAACATGACATTTAACATAATAATCATGAAAAATCAAAACATGCTAGAGTCATCAATAAGAGCATGTAAACTAGATAAGGAGATAGAGATAGTTACCAAAACCATTAGGGCTCATCTCTATATCTCTAAATTATGGTGGTCCTCCCACCAAACTTTCTTGAAAGTGATGCATCCAAAATTGTCACCATATAGCTCGGAACGCATTCACCTCAAGGCACCAACACCTCTTACATCATGTGAGAGCCCGCACATACATCAAATAAAATAGGAGTGGCTTTTGGTACCCATACCTTATTGGGTCCATGGGGGTTAGCACCTTTTCTAACCCAACCCAAACAAATCTACTTGCAAAATTTGAATCATTTAATCTACCATAACAAAATTTTGCAAGGTGGTCCTTACGTCCACAATGTGTACAAGTGTACACATGAGCATACATAGTGTCATGTGTATGAACATGAGAAGCATGTGTATGTCGTGTATGGTGTGCATGCATATAAGGAGTATGTTTCTTTTGAAACATGGATTCCAATCGTGTGTGGTTCATGGCACATTGGCTCAAAGTGGAGCCCAAACAATCAACACTCTTCTTTAAAGCACATATATCATTTGCAGTAATAGAAGAAGAGGTAGAGCATGCAACATATTTGTTATTAGAGGATGCATGTATAGTAGCTTGACAAACATGTGAATCAACATCATTTTCAAAGAAATATTTTCCTTTGAAACTAAATATAATTCTTTTGAAATTATATCAATTTTATTTTTTAAAGATTCATTCTCTTTTAAAACAAAATCAAGTTTTGAAAATAGAATCTCATTTTTCTTCAAAACATCACTACAATCATTTTTAGTTTTCAAAATTTTGTTTTCATTTAGAGCAAATTCAAGCAGGGATTTCAATGAATCCCTT